>KZ062339.1:129582-166744 GCA_002091835.1 Anopheles maculatus
GGCCTAGAAGTTCTCGCTAGCATGCCACATTCTTCTCACATTGCGCCCGCTGGAATGGTTGTCGGATAATGCTTCATACCTTCATCTGGAAACGGAAAGAATCGATAAGTAAACGCGAGACAGCAGCCTGCCTGTTTCGAAGGGGTGTGCGAGTGTCTCTGTCTATGTTCGTTTCAGCTTATTATTATGCTGCACGTATACAGTCGACCAGAAACCATTTCTTGCGTCCGGTTTTGGAGGATGGCAGGAAGGAAGTTGTGTGCGGAGCCAGCCAGCCGGTAGACGACGGTGACCGAACCGCCGAAGCATTGTGGAGGGTTTTTTGATGATAGGACGAGATGAAGTTCGTAGAATCGGTACCATCTTTCTAGTGCCAATGGTATTGGTGTGGGGTTCTTTTTTTCCTGGGGGAGACTACGCGTAGTTAGGTGCGGAGAATTTTAAGCACAAACCATCGATGAGTGCGATCGTTTGCTCGGGACCAGGTCGGAGAGAATCCGGTCGTATTTTGACTGTTTTGTGGCAGGGGAAGTACTTTGCATAAACGGAAGCGGAAAAGACGTGTGCGTCTTGTGACTATCCGGAGGTGAGAAATTGTGAAGTTCAAATCAATATTTTGGGATCGTGTTGGAGTTGGTAAAATAAGAATTCTAGAATAAAATGCTAGATTTTTAATTACATTTTTGCTGGATTGTGTAGTATTTCAGCTGGAAGAGGACCGGCTGATGACATTAAAAATGGAAATTAAAAATGCTGAAGACATGCTCTGCACTAGAAATTTTAGCGCACAAATCGGTTATGACACTAAAGCAATCTTATAAGGTTTCTCGCTTTGTTCTTCATTTTTGTTAATGGTTGGTCTGCTTTTTTCCGGTAAAGTGTCAACTGCAATTAAACCTTTAATTTGTCAACTTGCGCTCATAAAAATTGCTGCCCGGTCGTCGCAGTCTGTGTTAGTTATGGTTGGTCTTAAAAGAACCAGCTAGTTCTAGGAAATGCATGATGTTTGTGGTGCTGCATTTGTGAAGAAATGAGTTTTTTCCTTGGTAGTGGATGCTGTACATGCTCTGGAGGAGGATAGTTACTGCAGATAATTGCTGCTAGTGACGTAATCATGCCCTGCCATCATCCGCCATTACATGCTACACTTGGTTTTGTGCAAGGGAAATGGGCGCTTTGACTGTTTCTTTGAATTTCTATTCTTTTACCTTTATCTTGTATGATTCCTACTGTATTCTGATTCATCTAACATTTATCCTTTTTTTTCTTCTCATTTTAGGTAAGTTATCGAGACAAAACTATCATCCTGTAAGACGTAATGTCATCGGCAGTGATTAAAAAACGGCACAACAGATTTTGTCGGTAAAGCAATGGACGATAAAACTCACCTGACTTCGTTGCGCAAATAATAATCACGGTACCCAAAAATTGGCTAACAGGGGCCAATAATAATGAGGCTTGACGTTGATTAGGATGCGGATAAACTTGTTTCGGTTTAAGATTCGCAAACGCTCCATCCTCACCAAAGCCGGGCGCTAAATCCAGTACTAACAACAACGACTACAACATCACTTCCTTCCTTCCACCCATCAACGCGCATCGTACACGCAATCATCATCGGCCGGGAGATTTTACGTATGCCTAAAGCATACTGGGCTGTGCCTGCCGGTGCCCAGTAACACCGAACGCACCGAAACAAGAGCCATCACCATCGAATCAAAGCCAAACTCGATGCGTCGACGAGCCTTACCGACCGACACCACCCTCCGTAGAGGGAAGCAGCATTAGAAAAGGCGCTAGAACGAGCTCGATTATCGGTGTGTCCGTTTTGCTGTTTTGGGGAGGAAGCAGCGATCGGGAGCGAGATAGCATAAACAACACTCACACACACACACCGCGAGTGTATTGAACTCTCGAGTTGAGTCGTTTTTATTTTTTCATTATCATGCTGCCTTCAATCGGTTTCGGGGGGAGTAGTTCCAAGTGTGTGCAGTGGTTCACTGCGCACTTATGTGTGGTACGAACGCCATCAAGCGAACCACACCGATGCTCTCGGTTGAGAATGGATCGGGAGCGAGACAAGGGCGGGGAGGGGCGAGTTTGGATAGGGCGCGGTACAGCCCAGCTCTGGGGAGATGATGTTGCTGCTGCGACGGTGTGCCGCGAGTGTTCCGGGCAAAGGCTGCTCAATCTGCTGCTGTTGCAGGGGGTTGAACGTTACGAAAGAACAAGGTTCGAAAAGAGCGAGAGAGCGCAATCGAGAAGGATAAAATCGAACGTGACTCTCCACCACTAAAAGCAGACAAAAACACCGACCGAGAAGGGACGAACGAGCTGGTGTGTGTGTGTGTGTGCGTATGGTGGAATGATGATTCTCTCCCTGGTTTGACTACCAGCCAGCCAGCCATAAGCGGAAGCCTTACACAGCCGGCTCCGGTGCAAGCGGTCGAGCACAGAGGAACCCTAAAAATGTATTTTTCTCAACCCGGCCGAAGGGACGACGGTTCATTACAGGCACCATATTCCCGGCGCGTGTGCCGTTGCTGTCGAGGGATCGGTGCTGTTAAGGAAGGCCTCTGCTTTTCGGTTGTATGGGTGCGTGTGGTGTGCTGCCTTCACCAAACAAGAATGGTTCAACACACGGGGTTCACGGATGAGTTCTCTCCCGCTTCTTGTATGTGTGTGTGTATTGGTAGGCAAAAGCGGAGGGTAATTCAGCGTCCCCGTAGGCTTCGTTTCCGATTAGATTTTTCCTCCCGGCTTGGTGGACCGAAAAGGGCGAGAATGAAAATGAAATAAAACACGAAACCGTGTCTGTCTCGGAACGATGGTGGAACGTCGAGCGAACCAGCTGTTGATGATGGTGTTAGGACTTTTCACGGGACGCATCCGGTTTGGAGGATGATGCTCGCCAGAACCGGAAACAGATTTTCAACTAGTTTTTCGCTAGACGAACGATTTAATATTATAGTCGGCTGTAAATTCTTCCAACTCCAATTAAAACAAGCTAAATCGAGTTTTCTTCTGCTGTTTCTCTTAGGAAGATCCCTATTCCCATGTTTGAACCCTGTGGAAGAGTATTGTTAGGCAGAGACGAAATAGATTTTTACATTTTTTACATTACATTTGGACGACAGATGTGCACACAGTTATACATAAGCTGTTAAATTGAAACAAATTGCCGTGTGATAAAAATTTACTATTCCTCTATCCAAGCCATACAAATAATCATCAATCAATTTTCCTGCCTTATCATGATGGACCTTTTCTCTTACCCACAAAAACACCAGAATGAGCTATCGGTTCTATCGGAAATCAATCGAAATGATTGAATTTTACTGATGTTTGGTTTGTTGTCCCACCAGGGTGACGTCGTTCCCTCGAGGAAAACAGTCCATAGAAATCCATTTCCTTTACCCCAAACCATTAATAAAGCATTCGTCCACCAGCTTTGACTTGCCAATTGCGAACCAATCCGAGCAGTTTAAAACAAACCGTTGGGACCAACTTTTACATGAACGGCGTTGCCGTTACGAAACCTTACGATCTAATTATCGGGCACAAACTTCGACTTTGTGTTGTGTGGTTCGGAATAGATGCTGATGGAAACCATCGTGCGTTAAAAGTGTGAGTTTCATGGGTCGTTTTTCCTTTCCCATTTTTGTTGTTGCTGGTGCGTGCGTTCTTCATCTCCACCACAACCACCATCAGTATCAATTTCCCGCGCATCGGTCATAAAAAAACGGGAGCCCACTGATTTTTTCGTGCTTCAGTTGCGTTTAGGTTGAACTTGAAGATGCGTTGTGTGGTGGGTTTTCGTGTCTGGAAAGCCGACCAACAGAAAAAAAGAAGAGAAGGAGAGAGCGAGAGACTGAAAGATCGATTGTGTTTAAATTGGTATCATCTTGCCCTTTTAGAAGGTTGTCTTTTGCTCGGATAATCGTGGAAGAACGAAGCCGTTTTTTTTTAAAATCATTCTTTACATTCATGGCTGTGAGAACAACGATGGGAAGATTTCGACGTTTCTCACAATAAACATGATATTTATTATTCATCGCCCCGGGATTGATTCCGGTTGATATTGATTGAAAGGGCATTTAAAGGAAGGTGGTGTGTGCATGCGCCTTCTCATAAGGTCGCTTTCACCGGCACATGTGTGTCTAGTTTCCTTGTGGATTGCCCTTCGTGGGAGCTATTCGGTGCGGAATAGCATAGAAAGCTATCAACATTCCCCGAAATGAACCCCAAAAGAAGTATTCGCTTGATCAACGATATTGTTACGAGAGATAATCGTGTGGATTGAAAAAGTTCTAAACGCTCCGGTGCTTCCCAGGTCGCGCATTACTCACTTACATATGTACGATTTAAGGCATTAAGGTACGATAGGGGGGGAAAATAAGCGAAGCTTCAGTCAGCAACAACACTCAACGTTGAGCCACAAGAGAGCTACCGCTAAGAAGTTGTTCACGGTTCGGGCTTCACAGTAGCGCACACGGGCGAAGTTTTCCAACTCCAAGAGGCTGGTGGTACTCCATGCTCTCGATGGTTACCCAGTGCACGGCGATGAAGATGATGAGAAACTCGTTGTACAACAAGACACACTCAAACTCGCTTCTGGAAGTTCGTCAGCTACATGCCCCTCGCTGCGTTTATCATCATCCCTTCCCTGGGCGGAAGCCACACCGAAGGTTAGCCAGCCGTCCGAGGTCCAGTGACGTAAGAAGAAATTCAGGATTTCACGGGTATCTTGTACTCCGTTGTTTTCCGTGCTGTTGCGGTTTTGTTTACTTCGTCGACCCGGTCCGTTTTGACAACATATTTTGAGAATGCGCCCCGGGAAGGCGAACCTTTTGCAGAATCTTTCGGGATGTCTTGCCAAGAGATTTTCTCACTCTCACCACCATCCGGGCCAGCATGTTGCTCGCGGTGAGCCAGGGTTTCTTATTGTTTATTGCACCGAACCCTCGATTAAACCCTAAGCCATAATCTGTATCGGCGTGGAATAGCTGTTTGCTTAGGTTAACCAGTGTTGAATTTTCCAACAAGAATCCCGCGGGCGTGGGATAAAGTTGGACATTAGGAATATGATATTGAATTTGCTGCTACTGGTGAGTTTTGTGCGCGCGGTGCTTCTGGACGAACCGGTTAGACCGGTGTGTATCGTGGATGTGGTTATTATCGGGAAAGGATACGAAAAGGTTTGCCTGTGTGGAAAAAGTTTCCACGAAGAACATGATTAAAATTATGACCCTAATTGTTTGAGCGGTAATCGTTTGTTGTTAGGCGTGGTTTAAGGCTTTTGGAACTCTGAAATTCCTGTCCTTGAAGCGGATCTTTTTTAAAGAAATAATATTATTCTATACTCTAGAAGTAAAAGACAACTCGCTTGTCTTCCTTTATCGAACATTCTGAAACCGTTCTTAAGTGTCTCGAGTGAATAAGGGATCTGACTGTGGTTAGCAACGGTTGACGACATCTGGGAGAGCTTGTAAATGTGACACAATGTGACAGGAAATACCAGAAATTTGATCCTCATGCAACATGCAGGAGCCCTGCATCGGAGCCAGACGAGTTTGACGCGCTGCCTCCTACCATCAACTACGGGCGGATGTATTGTCAACAATGTTTTTTATCCTGTTAAGGGTTTTCTTTAAATTCTCTCACGTTCTTTGATGCCATCTTCTCTATTAATAGTTCCTATTCTAAAACATTTTCCACAAGCGAAATATATCCGTTACAATCTCACAGTGAAATTTCTAAATGGTTCATAAATTGCACATTTGTAAGCTAAAAACGTGTGAATTACCTTTGTGTAATTGCAAACAAAACGTGTGTATGTGTTTGATGCATCCCACACTTGCACATACAAATAAAAAATGCAACAATCATGGCCAAGTTGCCGCTATGATGATGTGTTTCCACGCAGCGTATGTAAATCCGGCCGCCAATTGTGTTGTGTCCGTTAACATTGTAAAGCGCCCGTGGCATAGTGTGCACCGTGGTGGCGTTGTGCTACTGGCTCCAGGTGTCACGTTCGTGCCTCGTGTCGTTTAGTCGGGATGGTTTTTGCGGCTATTAATCCTCTCAGTTAGCGACGTTGATGAAGTTATGATTCTTCGAATATGGCCGCTACCCGGAAAGAATCCAATGTTTCAATTATGATTTTGTATTTAAGTTACTTCAAAAGCCACTTAATCAAATTAGGTTTAGCTAGCGTTAATTGAACGTGTTACGTACCTGTTCTCTTGAAGTTGCTGAGCTTCTCTGGACTGTCCACATGATCTGGAAAGAAACAGAAAAAGATTGGTTAGTGAAAAAAGGTTTATATTCCGGAGATTTTGACTCTTCTCTTACCTTACTGACTAGAATACTTTAGCTTGTTGTAATATTCTTCAGAAAATTGAAACGACACGCAGCAGAAAACCCGCAAATAGATTTTGCATTTACATTTATTATTCAACTTAGTTTTCTTCGCATCATTTGCCCCCTCACTGGAAGCAATTGTGCAACTCGAGCCTTCGACATGTTGGAAGTAAAGTTTGCGTTGTGTTATTTTGCCACTGAACTCCTGTCAAGCTGTTCATTTCCTATACCTTTCCTTTGGATAACCATTTGGCAGTGGGAAGGAGTGGTTTGTTGCGCGCTCCGTTCGATATTACTTGTCTACTGGCTTTGGCTATTTTGCTGTATGCTTTCGTGATGTCGAGCCGGATCGAAACGATCGTATCAATCATCATCAATTTAAGAATCTGTGCTATTTCTTCACTAAACAGAATCCATAACTAAACAAAAATGAATGTTCCGAAATTTATCATGACCTACAGTAGTGTTTAAAGTTAGTCAGGTGGGAGGGGGAATGGGCGAAACGATAATGATTTAAGATTAGCAAATAAATTAAAATAAATATTACACTTTACAATCGTGCCCGGTTCGAGAGAGGTCTTTGCCGCTGGATTTGGTTGGAAAACCTCCTACCCCGGTGAACGATCGTTTTCGATTTCGTCATTTTCGTTGTCGTAGTCGCCGCTATTTTTCCTCCAGGTTCTATCGTTCGGAAAGCGTGTTCCGTGCGGTTTGCGGGAGGAGTGTGAGAAGCGTTTGGCACCAAAATTTACATCTGGGCAGCGTACTGCTGCTGCGGCTGCTGCTGCTGCTGCTCGTAGTAGTACCGGTAGGGATCAACGCTGGCCGGGGCGGCCACCTTCGATGGGCGCATCACGTAGGCAGTTCGTCTGGGGGGGAGAATAGTTGGAAAAATGGAAATTCCTTTAGGTGAAGAATTCCAATTGCTGGCATTGCTGGAACTTACCGGTTATCATGTCCGGATGCGTGCACCTGGAAGCTCGTCTCCTCGTGGTGATCGTGGGCGAAGATTTTCTTCAGCGCCAAGATGCCGGCAATGGTGAGGGCCACCTTCGAGATGACGAGCGCCTTACCGGCGATGGCAGCGAGCGCCTTCAGACCGATCGGGCCAGCAATACCCATGGCGGTCAGGAAGGCAGCGATCAGGTAACGGTGGTGCTTGTTCTGCTTGTTGCCACGGGCTCCCTCCTGTTGGCGCATGTCGAAGCGCACGACGTGGGTGCGCAGGAACTGCTCCACCTTGTCCAGCAGCGAACGGTCGATGGTGCTCAGGCCGCTCATCGAGCGGGCATCGCTCAGCAGCGGGACGGTCACGTTTTCGGCCTTATCCTGCTTCACCAGCGCGATTCCATCGAGCAGTGGGATGGCGTCCTGTTTGCGGGGGGGGAAAAAGCGTGGAAAGAAGGGAGGATGCGCTTTGTAATCAAAATTCTAGCCGTGACTTGTTGAGAAAGATGATTTCATTTGCTGAATCACACTCTTCAATGGGAACTTTGGAACATTTTCACTAGCAACTGTGTTCCTCGGGATGTACGAGTCCCTCACAGTATCACTACCGGTCACAATCACTCAGCGTTTTTAGGGGGCTTCAATTTCTTCTGCTCACCATATCAATAGCACGGGAGATGGCGGTCAAGGCCTTGCCCTTGAGACAGCCGGTGAAATCCTGCTTATCCTGGCAATCATCGTACACCTTCTGCAGCACGCTCAGCTCACCACCGCTCGGCTCGTGTTTGGCCGCACCGCGTACACCGGCACTGGCGCAGAGGGCCGTCGCGATGACTGAGGCAAGCGTCAGATACTTCAACATGGTGCTACTGCTATACATTCTCTCGGGCTTTAACTTTACTCGTTTACTATTTCCACACACACTCGAACTAGTGACGCACACTGGGGCTTCTGGGCACGGAACACGGACCAACTCTTCGGCGAATCTTCGAACGATCACTTCCACCCTTTTTCGTTGCTGCTGCTGAGCCTTTTGAAGAGCTTCAATGTTTATCGATCGGTGCAACTGCTGATACTGACTTGAACAATTGATATGCGTCCGCTTTTAAACAAAACTGAATGCTCTGTTTAATCTGCACATTAGGCACCACCGCTCCAAGCGGGATGGTTCCTTCCCTTCGAGGAAAGTCAGCCTACCACTCCCACACCAAGCGTGTATCCGTCCCGTGCCGCCCCGTTCTCGGGTGTGCGTTTTCATTTTCGTCTCCGCGTCTTCGCAGCCCGTTAGACGAGACGATATGGAAAAGCGGTGAAAAATCGGTTTGCGAAAAACAGAGAGCGAGAGAGAAAGAAAAGATGGAGCAAGCGGGATGAAAAGCAAAATAGTTAGATTCCAAAATGTTGGTGCCTCCTTATTTTCACATTTTTCATTTTCAAACCGTGCACGGGTGCGTGCGCGAAGGAAAACCCCCTGGGGGGGGGGGGGGGTCACAGACAGCCGGTGCGTTTTCTTTGTGAGTTTTCTTTTTGCTAATCCGCTTCCAGTCGCCATGCAGTTCGTCGATGCAGTTTAAACTGTTTTTTCCTGTGTCGTCTTTCCTGTTCACTGCACATTTCCCCCAGCATTGCAGGCGATTTTTCTTTCTTTCGGTGCACTGTTTGCCGGTGTTGGCACAGTTTTTTTGTTTGCTGCACTCACTCGAAACGGACATCGGGGTGGCGAATTTTCCTGACGGGCGGACGAAGGGTAGGATGGAGCTCATATGATTCTTGCACACTATCAGCTATCGGCAGCGGCAGCAGGCCCAATTGGCCCTTTTCTCTAATGGGCATAGCCAGTTTTCATATCTGTCTGGTTTGGTGTAAGCATATTCGTGTAACTGTTTTACATTGTCGGCTAGTTAAGTTTTTTCTTCTATCTTTTACTTTCTCTTCTTCACCTTCACCGGTCAGTTTGTGGGAGGTTTGAAGTTACGGTATTTGGTTAGTTTGTCCAAGGTGTGCAAAAATGCAGTTTTGGTACTGTGTCAGCTGCTTTGCAGTAATGTGGCGTAGATAAATATGTAGTTTGAAACGTAATTTATTGGAATTGATACTAGAAAGAAGGATAAGAAGGAAGTATTCTTAATGGAGTAAAGTGCCAGCTTTGTATTCTTCAACTTTAAAGTAACAGGAGATTATCATTTTCTTTTCTTCGTTCAGTCTCAGCCTCTTTTCAATATGGACGTTGTGGAACGTGACCAACACATATGGTATATAGGTTGATTTTGTGCATGAGTTTGTGAGGTGGGTCAAGAATTGGGTTGCAAAAACATCAACCCACAAGATGCAAAGCAATTCGTCATTGGCAATAAATAGAATTGCACTCACTTTTGTCCGTACCATACGTTGCCGTGGACATGGACCCAACGGACAGACGTTGTGTTGGACGGCAGAGTTGGAAAGGCAAATGGTGGAAAGACACGGAGAGAACAAACATGAATGATTATGGGCTAATACGACCGTGAAATATGTGCAACATACATCCATCCGTAAGTAGCGATGCGTTCGTGTGTCTCGTTCGTGTGTGCCTTCGCTCAAGGTAAGAAAGCGCGGCATTTCCATTTGGAAGGAAAACGAAACGCAACGGCCCCCCCTGTTGTGGAAAATGCCCTTCTCCAAAAGGGGGGGGGGGATGGATGTAGTTAGGTGTGGAACATACGCTACACTCACACAGCCAGAGAGTTTTGTACGTGCCAATATCGTACCTTGGGGAGAGGGAGTATATCATTAAATTAATAAATTTGTTTGCATGGATGCGTTTTTGAATTTCCCTTTCTTATGCACACGGCGCTCACTCTGCGTGTGTGTGTGTTTGTTTTAGTTGCTCTTCAAATGAGGTTTATCTTTTCAAGTACCTAGCGGCGTCGTAACCTACCCCAAAAGTTATTTATTTGCTCCTCACACAACAAACAGCACAATTTATCAGCAATAGTTAGCGCCGTCGCGCGAATATTGCACCCAGATAACGCGCTGTCTAGCCGGTACAGTTCCGGATAATGAGCTGGTTTGTTTTTTATGATGGTAAAACGGAAACCGGAGAGTACGCCCAGCTGATGTTACCCGGCTTTGACAAAACTTTCCACACTAAATCGGCCAACGGGGATGATGTTCCGGTCCGTATGATGGAAGCGATTCTCGTATGGGGGGGCAGAAATGTGTGAACATAAATAACATATAAAGAGCGGTGGATGGATGTAAAATAAACACGGTCATCATTATCATCATCATGCACGGTGGTGATGTGGTGTGCATAAGCATAA
This sequence comes from Anopheles maculatus, assembly GCA_002091835.1. Taxonomy (NCBI): domain Eukaryota; kingdom Metazoa; phylum Arthropoda; class Insecta; order Diptera; family Culicidae; genus Anopheles; species Anopheles maculatus. The sequence goes on from KZ062339.1 coordinate 140,196, forward strand.
GTATAACGCTTGGCATAAACTTATTGATTGTCACGCTTGATGGGTGCAAAAACAAGAGGTGGACGATGCAATATTGTTTTCCGTGTGTTGATCCATTAATAGAATATAGGTTACGATTGGCGGTAGCTTTGCAGTTTACTTTCTGTCTGCGCAAAGCTTCCTGTGGCCTAGTTTTGCCGTGTATATAAATAAGCAGAAGCTGAGAGAAAAAGAAGTTTTTGATTATGATAAACAACAGTTAGGTATATTTTGTATAACATGCATAGATGTTGAGATGCACCTAAGAGAGTTGGTCATGCACATATCTGCGGAAACTTCTTCACTCAAAATATCTGCCTCGATAGATGTAGTTGTGACTGTAAAGAGACTTTATATTTCAAGTACTTATAATCCGCTCTCCAAGACTTGGACTTGATCTAAGGCGGACAAAATCCATCGAGTTCAAGTTCGAGAAGAAGATGCTCAGAAGGATTTCTGGCGCCGTATCTATAGTAGGACACAGCCTCTAGAAGACGACGAGCTTTATGAGCTGTCTGAGTTATCTCACCATGCAGCCGTGCAGTTGGTAAGCGCCGGACGACCAAGTCCGTAAAGTCTTTACAGAGTGTCCACATGAACAAAGGAGATCTGTTTTGTCCAAATTGAGCTGTTGATTCCAACAGAAGGGAAGGAGTATTGGATTGGCAGACGACACCACTAGATCAAGAAGCTCTGTAACAGGTCAAGACCACGAAACGGTTGTAATGCCTGATAAGTAAGTGGCTATAATGACCACGACGTTGATTAAACACTGATTGCTGATTGAGTCGAAGATCTCTCTTACAAAAAACACACATTGTCCCAACGAGGTGCAAAGTAATGAGATGCAATTTATTAAGGAATGATAAGTCCACTATCTTCGTGATGTGCCCCCATGTATGGTGCCGATGTGCCATGTATTTAAATCACGACCATATGATGTACAGCGCAGAAACCAATATTCAAATGTTTCGTTCACGAGAACCCTACACTCATTTGCATATGTCGGACTCTTAACGATCATCTTAGCAATTTTCTCATGGTCGAGCAAAACATTCGCCTATGATAGATACGTCCCGGCATCGCTAGATAATAACAATCCTGGTCGCTCGCATCGCCATCCGGCTAGTCATTCGATGTGCGATTTGCTGAATTTAAACGATCGATTGGAACGGGATAACATTCGTAGCCGTTGATGGGTCGTTGTTCGATGGTGTGGTGAGTACGCGCGCGTTAATCATCGACAGCTACCGAATATAACGCCCCCAGGAGGACTCTACGAATGCTAGCCGTATAGAATGGCCATGCCAATGTATTCAAACATCATCGACGAAAATCGGGGGAAGAGTGCAGTCCCGGCTAGAGGAAGAGCGTAACATTTCTATCATCCTTAACACAGCACAAGGAAACACACCGGAGCAAACCGGTCGGTACGCGTCTTCACTTAGTCGCTCGGAGTCGCAAATTCGCCCTCAGCCGCATGCTTCGGATTGACGAGGGAGAACGTTTGTTGTTTGGCAGTTACAACTGAGGCTGAAGATTTCGGTTCAACGATCAGACACATTTCGGTCAACGTTCGGGCGGGGTATGTGTACTGGTGGAGAGTTTTTTAACACTTCTTTGCTTGTTTCTTGGTTTGTTTTGCGGTCTTGTTTTGGACGCAAGCGATTTGTGTTTTCTTGTTGCCCCGAACTGCCAAGCGGTGAGTAAGGTCTTTGGCTTGTGGTGTGTAAAAACGGGGTGGATTCCTTGTTTGTGATTGTAGCACGATGGTTGGCGTTGTTGTTGTTATTGACTTCGGGGAAGGGGGTGGAGGGCGCTACAACGGGGGAGGAGGAAAACTCGCTCGGGCGTATTAAAAATGCCTCAAAGACCAAACTTCTGCTCTCCGGGGGGATGACCACCGTGGAATGTGATCGAATTCATGAGTGATTTGTAAAACAAAATGCAAACTTCAAGCAACGAACGTTCTCTCGAGGTTGATGCTCTCAAGATGTTTATCGATGGTGATACAAATTTTGCGCTCAAGAAATTCTCATGGTACAGGCGAGACTCAGGCTGAGAAAACCTTCGGAAATCTGAATATCTCCAATAAAGATAATCGATTGGCAAATTTATCATGATGCGCATCGTTTTCTGGACCATCGCAATTGCAACATGAAACAGATACCTCCTCGAGATCGATCAGTCGACTCTCCACGGATCCAAACCATGCTAAATTACGTGTCATTCATTCATCATCCTCACTTACACGATCTCTCACTCTCGGCCAGGCCAATTCCAAGTGTAAATTGCCAATGGGAATAAAGCCAGAAGCCGCCGTGCAAGCGAATGAAGAAAAAAAAAGCATCAACAAAAATCTCCACGCCATTATTGCCTTGCACTCTGCTGCTGCTGCTAACGTGTTACATACGGAGGGATACTGTTGCTGCTACTACTGCTGCTGCTGTGCACCATTGCTGCTAAAAATAGCGGGCGGGTGCGATGCGAAAAATGTCGGAACATTAACGTCCCCAGCTCAAACGAGTACTGTGGATGCGCCTGCCAGCCTCGTCTACCGCTGGAGGACGAAGACGAATTCCTCTGCCTCCATAGTTCGCCGAGTGCGTCTGCGAAAAGGAATTGCAGCAAAAACACAACCGCATTTACCGCGCGCCCTCTTCCGACTGGGACCCGGGTCGCCCGGTGGCTAGCCTTGAATGAGTTCAATCAAGTTCAGTACGGCCACGGGGTTCTCCATCTCATCCCTTGTTCCTTGCTGGTTTTTTGTTTGGCCTCAGTTTCTTCCTCCAATTCGAACCATCCTTGAACAGGGGCAACTCAGTGTCCAAGAATTGGAAGAGAGTTGTGGAGAGTGGTTGCGTTGAACTTTTGGAGGAACAAGAACAACTCTCCGGATGGAGCGTGGCGTTGGCGTTTTCTTGCAATTCATGTTCCATATCATCCGCATGGTTGCGAGAGAGACCCGGTTCGAGCGGGTGTGTGGTAGGCTTTTGTTGTTTTTTTCGCTCCCTTCTTTTACGCAGTTTGCTTTTCCGAATTCCATTACGGCCGCCGGCCTAGACACACGGTGGGCCTGCGGTGGGTGAAATGTGCAAACACATACCTTCAGGAAAACCTTGTCACACACTCGGCTGGAAATGATCCTGAAAATCCATCCGGTGTGTGTTTTTCTCTTTTTTATAGCAGGCAAAATGGGAACACTTAAATGGGGAGCAAGACCGGATAACGGAAAGAAGTGAGTCTCATCACTGGTAATGGTTAACACATTAGCTCTAGTGGTGCGCACGTTTTGAAGAACGAAGGACGAAAAGGCGTTAAACGGTTCTTTGCGGTTCACGGAGCTTTCGTCACCGTGTTTCGTTTCGTTGGTGAGTCGCTCTCTGTGAGCTGGTCATGTGTACACATGCTGCGAACTCGAAATGCGTTTCACTTTGAATGCTTTCCCCCACAGCCCGCATAATATCTCAAAGTTTCAACCGTTACCGACCAAGAACTGACCACCAGCAAGGTTTTTTTTTTGTAGCTGTTTCTTTCTCTTCGTAGTGGAAAGATCTTGTTCCTGTAGGGCATGGTGTGAATGAGCACTGGTGCGCTGCACAAGGGCTAGCAGAGGATAGTTTGGTTCTCAGGCTTATCCTGAACATTAGTGGATTATGAGGGCTTCGAACATTCGTTGCTTTGGTGTTTGATGGATGAGAAGACATTCTTGAAGAGCATTTACGGATGTCTGAAGCTGGGTGAAAGTATCATCGTTTAGTCTAGGGCCAAGTTATTTTACCAAGTTTAAATAGGATAGTACTTGATAAAGACTAGAACGCAATGCTCTCATAACGCAATATATCCTTAGGTTGTGAGATTTTTGTTGGGAAATTGTTTGTGTGAAGTTCATTCATTAGATTATTTTCTGTCTCCAGATAAATCCATTTATAGCAAAATTCCAGAGTTCATTTTGCTGTAAATTCAACTATCGACTAATCTTCTTCTTTCATGGCCTAACGACCTCTTAAGGTCATGCCTGCCATTTCTGGCTTACTAGACTTATTGATACCGCATAGTTGGTTAGTCAATCCTCACTATGGGGGAACGGCCCAGATGAGACTTGAACCCCGACTAATCGACTAATGTTAGTCCTAAATTAGATTCTCTTAGCTGTCTATTTGAACTTTGGAAAACTAATTGTTCATTTAAATAGGATAATCAACACATCCTTTCAATAATGCCTGCTAACATTCAATTCTTGGTTCACCACAGGCCACAATTAACAAGTTGAAGTTGCTGGAACAATCACCAGAGTCAGAGCCAGGAAAAGAAGATACACGTACCCAGCACAAAGTACAGCACAATAAAAAGGTTTCCCAGGTTGAGAAAAGGAACCAACAAAAAAAAAAACAACCAAGAATTAAAGAATGTACACAACCATCATCCATCCTTCCTTCTCGGAGTAGCAGCAGCAGCAGCAGCAGCATCATGCTGCCGAACGCAACGTGCCCAGACGCATCCCCGGCGACGGGTTTTGTCCGCGGGCTGCTGAAAACCTCAAACCGGTTGGGCAACCTGTGGCTCTTCTCGTCGGCCACACCGGGGATCTTTTTTTTTTTTTGGTGTGTGTTCTCTCTCCGCTTTTGTCCGTCGGTTCGATTGTCTGTCTGTCTGACTGGTTTCTGTGAGCGCACATGTGAGTGTATGTGCGTGATTGTGGTAATGAAAACGCCTAGAATGATGTCGGGTCGCGCGCTGCCATAAAGAACTCTGAAGAAAGGTCGCGCTTTTCCTGTAACATATCACCCAACCTACTCGTCCAGCGCGTCCATGTTCCAGCATATGCCGCGCGATAAAAAGAAAACAAAACGGGTGAATGTGGCCGGTAAAAGCTTCGGGATTGTGAAAAACACACACGAGAAGGGTCACTTGAGTGCAGTCAGAACCAGAATCTATGTGTGTGTGGATCGTGTTGGATGATGATGAACCATTGGTGGGGTCGTCCTCCACCGATGCAAGTAAAGAACATGGGCGGTTGGAAGCTTACACAAGTGGCTTAGGAAAAGACTCTGTGGTACTCTTACGCGCCGGCACGATGGTCGGCGAAGAAAATGATTCATATCTGCCCGTTGTTCTTCATCCTTTCTCTGTAAAGCATGTGCAAGCACCGCAGAGGGCGAAGCCGGAGAATTTGCCCATTTTTGCTTGTCTGTCTCCCGAGTGGACCGTTTCCGTACTTCTTAGCGTGTAATGCATCCGGAGACAAAGATGCATGGAAGACATCGAAATGCACACGGTCGGTACCTGCACTAGAAAGCATGGAGCATGTGCATCATCAAAAACCAAAAAGCTCTTAGACTCTCGAACGTGTTGGATTTGAAAGATGCAACTTCACCGCTGGAAGGTAGCTACTTCCACACGGGACAGATACATCATACGAGGGGTTTTCTTCCCGAGCTTTGGGTCAGGGTGTGGGTCAGGTTTCCGAGAACTAGGGCGCGCATCCCGAAAGCATGGCGGCAACGGTATGATGCATCCCAAGAAGCACAGGTCAGGTAACTGAAGAGCGATTGTTCTGCATAAGGGTCGTCCAACCGGGATGGAATGAGGCACGAAACCGGCAGAAGAAAATTAGGGCGTTATAGCGAGCGCGAGCGTATGTCGGTGTGGAAGCCACATGGAAGCCTTTCTAAGTGTATACAAAAGCCTGTTGGAATCTCAACCCCCGGTGTATCCTTGCTTCGAGCGAGAGAGAGAGAATGCTTTGATGCAACCGATAAGCCCCTGGAGCTGAAGAAGCAGAACTCGGACGGAAATGTTTGTATATCGTTCTAGAGTTTCGTGTTGAACCTGATGTGTGTTGCGTTGCACGATGGCGCACAAACACCTGAAAGCATCGCCGGTCCTGCAAGTGTACGCGCCGCTTCTTAGTGCGGATTTGGTACGGCAGGCGGTTTGTGTGTGAGGGTGTGATGTAATGCACTTGGATAGTTCTTCAGGTGCCATCCCGCGTCCCCAAAGGTGCTATTTTCAAAAGAGGGATTAGAAGTTGTTTCTATTTTTCTTTGCTTTTCGGGAACGATTTAAGGACCTAGTGGTTTTTGGAAGAGATACACGGAGGTTCGCATGTGAAGTTGTGAAATAAAATCCTTCAAGTTGTTGGCAGGCCACACCAAACATACTTGCACGGAAATAGTTTAGGATGTCTACCTTTTGGAGTTCAATGGGATGCTTAGAATTTCCTTGCATTCCATTGCTGCGTCCTATTGAATGTAATTGAATTTGAAGTTCTCATTCAAATCTTTGATGTCAAAATTAGTGTAAGAATGCTGGCCTTGTGATTCCTCATCCGAGAGGTAAACGTTGCAAAAACACCGCTTTTGTCCGTCGGTTCGATTGTCTGTCTGTCTGACTGGTTTCTGTGAGCGCACATGTGAGTGTATGTGCGTGATTGTGGTAATGAAAACGCCTAGAATGATGTCGGGTCGCGCGCTGCCATAAAGAACTCTGAAGAAAGGTCGCGCTTTTCCTGTACCATATCACCCAACCTACTCGTCCAGCGCGTCCATGTTCCAGCATATGCCGCGCGATAAAAAGAAAACAAAACGGGTGAATGTGGCCGGTAAAAGCTTCGGGATTGTGAAAAACACACACGAGAAGGGTCACTTGAGTGCAGTCAGAACCAGAATCTATGTGTGTGTGGATCGTGTTGGATGATGATGAACCATTGGTGGGGTCGTCCTCCACCGATGCAAGTAAAGAACATGGGCGGTTGGAAGCTTACACAAGTGGCTTAGGAAAAGACTCTGTGGTACTCTTACGCGCCGGCACGATGGTCGGCGAAGAAAATGATTCATATCTGCCCGTTGTTCTTCATCCTTTCTCTGTAAAACATGTGCAAGCACCGCAGAGGGCGAAGCCGGAGAATTTGCCCATTTTTGCTTGTCTGTCTCCTCTTAGCGTGTAATGCATCCGGAGACAAAGATGCATGGAAGACATCGAAATGCACACGGTCGGTACCTGCACTAGAAAGCATGGAGCATGTGCATCATCAAAAACCAAAAAGCTCTTAGACTCTCGAACGTGTTGGATTTGAAAGATGCAACTTCACCGCTGGAAGGTAGCTACTTCCACACGGGACAGATACATCATACGAGGGGTTTTCTTCCCGAGCTTTGGGTCAGAGGGTGTGGGTCAGGTTTCCGAGAACTAGGGCGCGCATCCCGAAAGCATGGCGGCAACGGTATGATGCATCCCAAGAAGCACAGGTCAGGTAACTGAAGAGCGATTGTTCTGCATAAGGGTCGTCCAACCGGGATGGAATGAGGCACGAAACCGGCAGAAGAAAATTAGGGCGTTATAGCGAGCGCGAGCGTATGTCGGTGTGGAAGCCACATGGAAGCCTTTCTAAGTGTATACAAAAGCCTGTTGGAATCTCAACCCCCGGTGTATCCTTGCTTCGAGCGAGAGAGAGAGAATGCTTTGATGCAACCGATAAGCCCCTGGAGCTAAAGAAGCAGAACTTGGACGGAAATGTTTGTATATCGTTCTAGAGTTTCGTGTTGAACCTGATGTGTGTTGCGTTGCACGATGGTGCACAAACACCTGAAAGCATCGCCGGTTCTGCAAGTGTACGCGCCGCTTCTTAGTGCGGATTTGGTACGGCAGGCGGTATGTGTGTGAGGGTGTGATGTAATGCACTTGGATAGTTCTTCAGGTGCCATCCCGCGTCCCCAAAGGTGCTATTTTCAAAAGAGGGATTAGAAGTTGTTTCTATTTTTCTTTGCTTTTCGGGAACGATTTAAGACCTAGTGGTTTTTGGAAGAGATAGACGGAGGTTCGCATGTGAAGTCGTGAAATAAAATCCTTCAAGTTGTTGGCAGGCCACACCAAACATACTTGCACGGAAATAGTTTAGGATGTCTACCTTTTGGAGTTCAATGGGATGCTTAGAATTTCCTTGCATTCCATTGCTGCGTCCTATTGAATGTAATTGAATTTGAAGTTCTCTTTCAAATCTTTGATGTCAAAATTAGTGTAAGAATGCTGGCCTTGTGATTCCTCATCCGAGAGGTAAACGTTGCAAAAACAAACGTTGCGTCAGAACTCGTGCTGTATGAGCCTGTGAACCGGTCGTTGCACTTGTGGCGTGGATCCAGTTTTCATTGGTACCTTCCTTCATCTGTTCGCAACATCGCAACGGAGGAAGCAAGCACATCCATTAATCCATTACACACCACCGCGCGCTTTAGGTTCTTAATGTTTCCTCTCGACTGTCCAAGACGCGCGACTCTGGGACGCCCTTCCAAAAGGCAAAACAGCGAACCGTTTGTTCGGTTTCGTTCGGTCTTGGCCACGCGGAGATTGAACACACACACCTTCAGGGTCTGCCGTCAGGCGTCGGAGTAGAGAAATCATTAACTTGTTACGCACACCGCACACACCTCGTGAACGCGCCGTCACGTCACGTCTCATGGAGCGAAGAATTGGCCCATCGAGTACGCTCAGTTCTCTCCCTGTTCCGTTCTTTTGGTGAGCAGTTTTGTGTAACAACAGAAAGCAGGATCAAGTTTTGGTGCGGAATTGTGGCAGAACACATCCAACTATAAGCTTCGTCTGGCGGGGTGTGATGGAACAGTGATGACTTTACTGGAAAATGTTACTGGTTGCCTTCCGTTCGCTAGGAGAACATCCCACCACCACCAGTCACTGTCCGGAAGAATTCATCTTCTTGCAGTGGGGTTACCGATTGTACCAACAGCCGCACCGTCATTCCCCATCCGCATCCATCGGCGCTGGTAGGGCGGTGTTTCGGTCATCATTCGCCAGTCTCTCGTTGCGTTGATTGTTGTCGTTATGGCGCATTTGTGTCTGGTGGTTGGAAACAACGACATCGGTTGTGCCCTTTCAACAACGGACTGTCTTGTTTTGTCTCGCAGAGAGCTGATGCCGCCGGTTATTGTTTCCCGGTCGGGTGTGCAGCAGTAGTAGAACGTTCCCCCCTCCTATTCGTACCGGGGCGAGTAATCAAGTAATTGCCCCACTTGGCACATTGGCCCTGGTCAATGTTTTCGTACGAAGGGTGAAACAACAAGCAAAGACGCAAACAAGCAGCAGCAGCAGCAGCTTGAGCTGAAGAAGACACCATCTCCAGTACATTCAGCCCAAGAACAGATGGCAGGAAATTCAATACGAAAGTTTAAAACTCCACCGGTTCTGGATGGGAATCGTCCACTCGGTTTCTAGTTCCCATGATGAGATTGCTGAAAATGGGCGATGAGCACATATTGCTTTCCATATGTGGTGGTGGTGTGGTCGACGTTCCAGAAGCGATATGAATTGTCCTAGGTCATTAACCTTCGCGGGTGGTCAACCTTTTATAGGGGTTGAGTGTCCATGTGGTTGCGTACTGATCCTGACGTTGTTTGCATTCGAGAACAGTGCTTGCCCGGTCAAATGATAATGATGATTAAATATTATCTAGCCATTAGGAGGAGGTGATACCGAAGCGCAAATTAGGATGTATTAAATATAGTTTTGCCTTATCCTAACATAAAACTAACGCAGAATAGTATTGTTGTCCCCTATCCCTATCCTAGACATTCTAGACAGCAAAATGTTGGAAATGGATTTCTTAAACTTTATTTCCCCTAACGGTTTCGTAAGAATTATTTAAATTTCTCAATCGCAACTTCCTTTCTGAGCTCGCTACTCGTGTTGCAACCGAACAAGAATGAATGAAGGTTGTAGCTCACAGAAGAAAAAGAAAAACCCGAGCCACTCTGCATAGTATGCAATTTTTGCTATTGCGTTAGCCAAGCCTCCCGCCCCGGGCGGACAGCAGAACAAAACGGTTTTGATATCCGATGTTGGTGTGGTGTCTTCAGCGACCGACACCGCTTCAAACAACCGTGCCAACACCAAACGGCAAACCTTACGCGAATGTTCCGGCCAATAAGTTCGCCAGCGAAGGGAGGTCACCAGACAAGAAAGAGGCGCGCGCGCGCACACACAGCATAAGAAACCAACAAAAATTGCACGCCCTCGTCTCTGCCGTCTGCCTTGACATTTTTCCTTCGTTTGAGTTTGCCGCGCCTCACTGCCGGCAGGGTGTCTCTCTCGTTACCTCAATTTCATCATGCTTTCAAATGTTCGGTTATTTTGTTTCAACTTCAAGAAGTTGCTCGTTTGTGAGTGCGATAGGTGCGATAGATAAGAAGTTTGCTTGGGTGTTGTTAATCACCCTTGCCAGCTATGACCGATTGTGGCCGAAACGCCTCCCATCTAGGCAGCTGCTTTATCCTGGACAATTATTCATACATAATCTCTTTTTCATCTCGTTGCAGGTGAGTTGTGCTTTCGCTTTTTTAGCGGAAAGGTCCTTCATATCCCTGAGGCGTTCGTCTGTATGTAATGGATGGTTAAATGGCACATTTGGTTGGTAATGTATTTAAATGACGGACGATAGAGTCGATGAAAACCTCTCGAAAGGCGCAGTTTTGTAAAGAAGATACTCTGGACAACTTCCCATGTGTATAACTATAGTGGAGAGAACTGTGACCTTCCCATTGAGCACGACTTAAACTCCCCAGTGTCTGAGGTGGCTAAGGTCACTAAGCAGTTGCAGTGCACGATAAACATAAACAATTGAGCCAAATATGAGAGCCTTTTTTTTTTGCAAAAGTCGTTTCCAGACACGAACTGTAAACATAATTCGGCTTAATCGTCTTTTAATAACAATGTAACATTACTGGTGTAATTTATTCCGACTTTTACGCCCATAAAGACATATTCTTTGCGCTGTTAACTGTACAAACAGAACCCGAAATTAAGATTAATCAGTTCCGATAATAGTGCGTAAAAGAATACGGACCAGCCCAGACACCCCTTAATGGTGGCACTGTTTGGGCAGTAGAACGTCAACGACGACGAGTGATCGTCCGCGAAAATGTTTCGTTAATTAAAATTGGTCGTATCCTCGTAATGTCTTATGCTCCATAGTCCTTGCCCGGCCCGTGCCCCCCAAAATCCAGATGCGAGTTTTGCCGCGTGCTCATTGATGGGCCTCTTAAAATCGGATCTCAAATGGGTGTTGAAAATTTGCTTTTATGATTATCGGATATTTTTCACCACTGTCTTGTTTTTTGTTGTAGATGCCTTGGTGGAGCCAAAACCCGAAAAACACATCGCAGCAGAAAGGAAACGAGGCAAAAGGATTCAGAAACCGGTTGAAACCGACTGGGCAGGTGCAATTTAATTTCGGTGTGGATGTGGAAATCCTTCTGGTAGTCTTCCTGTGTAGCTGGACACAAACCTAAACGAAGAAGTGGTAGCTGCAGGGCAACCACCAGGTTCAGCATAAACTTTCTGACCTTACTGAAAGACGTCGCAAGCGCATGAGGGCCAAAAAACGGCGTTTGTACAGCTGGCTCGATGAAATCGGTTGTTGAAACCAGTTCAAGATTATTATGCTCCCGCTGTCGCGCTGCTGCACCTGGAAGTGTATCGCGCCATTGGTCTCGCGGTGACCCGTTTCGAGACAATTTTTGGAGCGTTTTGGCGCGTGCTTTTCCGGCGGCTTGGGCAGATTAAGAGTGTGCGGCTGTAAAACCGCAAATCGGACTGTTTCCATCGATTGAATGTTGGAGCGTTTTGTTGTTTCTTTTCTTGCTTAATGTCTTCTGTTTCGTTGTAGCACACTGTCCGGTTCAATTCGTTGCTGTCTACTTTTTTTTTTGTTTCGCTCTCGTGTATGTCGACAAAGTATGATGCAGATGTGGAAAAGAACACCTGTCAATACGTGTGTGTGTATATATATTTTTCTTGTTCGCTTTGCCTCGATCTTGATCGTCTGGAGGACATTGCTACTTACAGCTGTCTGGAGGTCTGGCTGAAATTAGTGTGGATTTTACGAAATTTTATAGTGCGAGAACCACTATTGCAGCTTCATTAATGACCACAGCGGTGGAAATGAAATCGAAAAGATTTGTATGTGCTATCAATACTTTGAAGTTAACAAATATAATCCAGCTAAGAGCGTATTTCGATCGCAATTCACACACCCCAAACGGCGAAGGTAAACCTTCGCATAACAATCACATTTTTGCTTGCTCCAGTAATCATAATTACAAATCGATCCACCAGAAGCACGGGTCCCGCACGAACATTAAAATGGAGTACGAAACGCATTTAGCTAAACCTATTTGCTTCCTCCCACGCCAAATATCCGCCACCACCCATGCACACGCTCGCGCAAAATCTGCAACATTATCCGTTAAACGGTCTTGTGTTTTTGTGGAAAATTCGTGCAATTTTCCTCACCGTTTCACCTATCGGGTCGAAATTACATCAATCAGGCGAACGCCACACAGAAAATGGGCGCTATTTTCTGCACCGAGCAAACGGGCAACGACGAACGGGAGCAGCTGGCTGGATTTTCGCGATAAGCTCAAGTAAAACGTGCTGTGTGGGTTCCACCCCCAGGATGGTGGTTCGTACGTTAGCAGTAGCAGGCTTCCTTTCCCGGAATAAATTTATAACCACACCACACACCATAATCCTGCTTCGGTACGAGCGAGGATATTCAGGTCCCTTTCTCCCTTATTCAGGGGAGAAGGCTTTTGTCGTCCACAGTAGCTACCGAGTTTGAAGGTTACAAAATAAATTTAGCTGCCGGTTCGGTGCGCCACGGGCATCGTTCCGTTTTTAGCCGCCTTGTTTCGTACACAGTTTCTTGCTTCTTGCCGAAGCATGATTTGAAACTTCCCGCATAATAGACACCAAACGAGGACGAAGCGAAGGAACGAAGGACGCTGAAATGGGTGAAGCGTGGTAACGCAGACTTTAGGCATTTTGGTGTGTTTATTTTACGCCGCTTCTGTAGCATGCAATTTGCAATCAGACGAAGAAAAAGCGGTCGTCGTGCGGTGAGAGCAAAATTTGCGGAACAGGATATTAAACGTACAATCGAGTGTGGAAAAATCTGACAAAGGACGAATTGATGTTACCGTTTACCGAGATGGGGGCCATTCGGACAAAGCGAGTGCGTGACAAAAAAAGAAGCGGCAACCAGGAGAAGGGCATATTAAATTTACTCGTCTTTTTAGCATTGATTAAAACAGTGTGCCTTTGCCGGCAGAGCGGAATGCACCGAGTTCCTGTTTAATTTAAATTTTCATTTAAATTAACTTAAAAGGCGTCCATTACGCTACGGAGAAAAACATACAAATCGACCCATGTTTACTGACACCACGGACAGTTGTGTTACAAATCGGATTAACCTTTATTTGCAACTAGTTACACACAGTCGAATTTCCACCCAAATCAAATGTTGATATATATCGTGTGAAATCTGGTTTCCAGGTGGAAGCAGTAGTTTATTTCACCAATCATAGCTCTTCCTACAAATTAATCGCTCTCCAGTGACACCTCGGTGCACATCCCCATGCATTTCATTGCACTTCGTGTCCGTGTGTGTATGTGTGATGGGTATTTGTCGGATATCCTATCAGCATTTTGAGCACAGCGCGAAGCACACCCAACCCCAGCCCACGGACACTAGACCTCAATGTGAGTTGGTTTACACTATTCTCAGTTTTCGGCTACAAACAGGAACAGGACAACGTGATGATGGGAGTCTCTCTTCCTATGTATGCAATCTAACGTAGCATCATGCCTGTGCGGTTGTCGCTAGTCGTCTAGCAGCACACCACCGGAGGATGACGTTCTCGAACGGATTGGGACAGAGAAAATGTGATTATAAACTTTACTAACTAATTCACAAACAGTCAACATACCGGTTGCAATTCTGATTAGTTGCGCAATTCGAGTTTGCCCGGAGTTCCTGGTACCGGAACAGGCCGCGGGTCCTTTGTGTTGGGTGAGTCAAAACGAGAGCTTGCATTTTGGAAATATCACACTTTTGAACTTTGGTCAGCATCAGCACACACACACAGTTCACACAAACTGCTTGACACCGTCGTCGTCGTCGTCGGATGCATCAGACGCGCAGTTTGCAGCAGAGCAGTAGAGCGAGACAACCTCTCATCCAGAGGACCGATTTGAACGGTTGAATCCTGCCTTTATCCTCTCGCATCTCCGTTGAGTCAGCTGCCATGTGTTTTGCGCCGACGATGTCCGGTCATTCACCCTGGTCGTGGTCAAGGAGGCGATTTTGATTTTGGACTCAAATTGGAACGATGGAAAACAAAGAACACGCACAAACGTGGTGCAACCTGACTGTTGCGGCTTGTTGGATGCAGAAGAGAGAACAAATGGCTTTCGTTCTTCGTCGATCAGCCCCAGCAGCGAGATTGAGCTTAACGATATCTTCGCTCGCCACAACGGTGTAAGAAGTTAAGAGTCGCAACCACAAGTGGATGCAGACAGATAGAGTGGCCCGCCACAAGACAGCTGTTGCAGAAGTACAAACCAATACGTCAAAGACAAAGGCAGAGGACGGATTAAACCGGAGAGTGGCGAGAAATAAAATGCACGTTTTGGAGTGTTGCGAACAGTTGTTTTACGATATGATTGATCAATTTGGGGAGTTTGAATGGTAAAACGGAGCCATTTTCAAAATAATAGTTTGTTCAGCGTTCAACGTCGTGCCTTAATTATGTTGCGGTTGTAAAGAATTCTTCTCTAATTCTTAAAACTATTTCGTTGTTAATGTATCTTTATGTATGTACAAGACATCTACAAGTCTTCGGTGTTGGTGTGGTGCGAATAACGCTTTGAAGGCAAATCTTCGGCATACTCCAAATGCTCATAAATATGTATCCGCAGCGATTTAAGCAAGCGTGTTGCGAAATGTGCTTCGCACAGGGTTAGGACGCTTGGGTTTTAAAAAAGCAAAACGGGACGAGGTTATTGACAGTAGGATGAAGCTCGCTGCAAAACTTCAGAATCCGATGAGCTCTCGTAGTGTAGTGTAGGGATTTTTTTCATAACCGTCCATGGGATCCGAGGGTCTGCTGGTCTTCTTGTGGTGGGCATCGGAGCGTACCCTCGGACCAAGTCACTACAGGTTCTACAGTTCCTTTTTTATATACATTTTCCTTATTATTTTTTTCTTTCTCCACGTTCTAGTGCACGGAAGCAAACACATGACCCTTGCTTTTTCATGGGGGTTTGGTTGGTGTGTTCTGTGTGATGGGCCGTTGTAAAGTCGGCAGCAGTAGTAGAGGGTCGCAAATTGTTGCAGAGAGGCACCATTTGGTTATTATTATTATCCTTTGTGCATTTTTTTTTGTGTTGTGATGTGCAACTGTTGTGTGTTGTGTGGCTTTGTTCAGAAGGGGCAGAACTCGGGAAATAATAGTCACGAAAGCTGTACATGGACGTTTGTAGTAAAAACCAGTGTTTGTGCCCGGTAGGCTGAGCCGATGTTTTGGATGAGTTTAATATGTTTGGAAATGAGGATGCGTCCCTGTGTTTTGTTTTGGGAGAATTTGAAGGATAACCTTCTGTGGCAGCTGTTGCTAAAAATATTTGTATTATTTTTAACTCTTGCTATTGTTCCTTGCGGTTCAGGTTGTGTCTTTAGTTTTTGTGTGGAGGTTTAAAGAGAAGTAATTATTTATACTTCAATTCCTTCAACCGAAGAATCCGAATGGATTGAAAGCTGTTAATGTTATGTCTTTCGATTTGTCAAGAGAAATAAAAAAGAAAATTAAAAGATCATGTTTAAAAACAGTTCTACGCACCGATCTGTTGTAGCGTACGTTTGTTGGTGGACACCAAGCAAGATTAAAACATTCGCTCTATTCCCCAAGGACCGAGGGAAAATCGATTACCCCTGCTGACTGAAATTGCCACAGGGTCTCGCAAAACCTATCTGTGTTCGATCGTAAAAAAAACGCAGAAATCCTTGTAAGTTCTTCCGGCTGCGTTTAGAAATCTCCGAACCTTGGAAAGCTCTCTCTTATGTACGGTGAAAAGAAACGAACTAGTTTTCATCCCTATTTCTTGTTGCTATCGCACCAGCATAGACAACCATCATCCACATCCAGCATCAACACAACAGCAAACAGGGAAGGCGACCCGCCTCAGCAGCAAGGTGGCGAAATCCTTTCGTCGGGCGGAATTTCAATTTTGGCGAAAATGCGGAAAACATTTTGCTCTCTGTGTTCTCCCTGGCGCCGCCACTACAATCTCCGCAGTTGTCGTTTTGTTGTGCTTGTGGTTTCGTCGCTTTGCTTCCTTAGCTGCGGGCAGTTCCGGTGACAGGCAAAAACCTGGTGTGTGAGAATTGTTATTGTTAAACGATGGAAATCGGAGCATCAAGTCCTTTTTGAGTTGCAACTGTTTTCATGAAGCTTTTCCTTAGAACTGTTGGGATGTTCTCTGAAAGTTAATTGAGTTTCTATAGAAGTCCAGAAAGGATACTAATGGTATCCTCAGGAAATCTCAGGATACTAATGGTATCCTCAGGAAAACTATCTTCATATAGAATTTAACTAATAGTTAATGCGCATCAGCTGCGTTATCGTGCAGAATTAATTAACAAGCACAGAATTTTACCACCCATTGGCACCCATTGGCTACACACTTGTTGTCGGGGTGCCGAGAACTTCTACGACCAGTCCTTCGCCTGCATTAAATCGCAACCAAACCTCAACCACACAGCGATTTAAAAACACGTGGACGGCAAGCTACATAGTTGCCACCATGCAAAAGGCACTCGTGCGCAAAAAGTGCTCCTGCTCCTGATCGATGCATGATTTAAAGAAACAAACGCGAGCAGCGCGAAGAAAAAAAAAACAAACTACAACGTAAGAGAGATTGACCACGCCGTGAAGAGGCGCGTCGCGAAAGCGTCGATAGTGAAAATGTTTATGCATGCTGATGAGCGTTTTGTTTTGCCTTTGATATGCCCCATTCGCCATCCCATTCGCCGCCGTGTGTTTGGCTTTCCATGTGCGATGCAAATCAGTGTGCCGTCGTCTCTGCCAATACGGTTTTGCCGATCGCGCACCTCACACACTCATAGTGGGCTGGTGTGTGGATTCCGATGCTGCGTAATGCTGCTGGAATGTCTGGCTTCGTATGGTGGTGAATTGTTGTTTTCGCATCTTCTTTTTCGCGCAGTTCATTTAGATAAATGCAGCCAAGATGTAATTATGTGAAGCAAACGGCGCACACACACACAAACAGATTCAGATAATCTGAAGTGTGGGTGGCCTCGTTTTGCTGGCGTTAAAATCCAACCGAATGCTGCATTACATTCAAGAGTTCTCGTAACGTTTTTCGGGAGGTAAATCAAAGTTTCTTATTCTTCTGGTAGAGTAAACTTTCGTGCAACGTGTAAACTTTGTCCTAAAATCTCTCCAGTGACAGATGATTGTTGCAGTTCTGATCCTACGGAGCAGTACGGGTACCTCCATCGATAGGATTTTAATTAAAGTAGCAATAAGAAAGAGAGTGTCTCTTAAATTAATTTCATCCCAGGCCGTCTTCAAAATCAATATCTCAATATCGATCCCAGTAAAATACTCGAGAAAATTGAATATTAAATTTTAATTAAAACTACATCATCCTTCTCTCTGCCCAAGGCCTCTATGTCAACTATGATGCCAACACACTACCAACAATAAGGAAGTATTTTTCCCTTAACTTACCACCCTTGGAAGCGTGGAGAAAATGTGATTCACTCTCACTTTGTTCGCTGCAAAATCAGAACGCATCCGCCCGCCAGCATCTGCCATAATTGATTGCAGCCTGGCCTTTATGTAAACAAGACGGGTCCCCCATTTCCGAAAGTCAGCCGGAAATGTTGCCATCACCTCGGATTTGGGTCAGGCGCTTCACGTCCCACCCAGACAATAAGTCTGTCATCGTTGGGTAAAAGTGCATTTTCTTCGCTTATTAATCAAATCGGTTTTATTTTTGGTCGCCCGACGGAAGTAAAGATGGATGTATCAAGTTTGTTTGTTGTTGTTGTTGAAGTGGAGTAGAATAAAGGCATGCTAGCTAGAACGATCGATGGCCAGAAGACTAGATATTGTTCTGATGTACATGTAAAGTGTACAGTATTTCGCAACGCAGCCTAGAAGTGTATGAATAAATTATTTGTTACTTAAAATATGTTTGCTGTGAAGCGCTTTAACACCAGGGGAACATCGCCCCTAAGTCCCACAAACATTGGCTGAAGGTTGACGTGTCTGGCGATAATTAACATCGAGCGAAAATTAATTACTCGAATCACTCGTCGTCTCCGTGCTTCGGTCAGATTTTTCCATTTCTTTTGCTTCTTGTAACCTGTCGCCAATAAATGGTATACCTTGCGGAAGGTCCCTTCGTTCTGTGGCCACCAACTACCGACGGCATGGTGTTACATTAAGTGCTTTACAGCCGATAGGTGCTGTAAGGAGCCTGGTGGTGGGTTAGCTGAAAATCGACTCGACGCTTTGAAATTTACACCGATTTGCAATTCAAATTGAAAAGCATGCTTGAGACGAACCGTTCTGTTTGGTGGTCTTTGTCAGTGGCGAAGTTTTCCGCCTGTTTTCAGCATTAAAAAGACGCGAAAAGAGAAGAGTGTCGAGAGTCGCAGTGCCTTTGTTGGGACGATTGAAGATACTTTTCCACGAACCGTGTTTTTAATCCTATCGTCAGTCTAGTTCGGGTCCACAGACCACTGTTAATGAAATAGGACAAACGCTTCACGCAAAGTTTAGCGATGTCTTGGATGATCAAGTTTCGTGGCTGAGGCGATACAATTTATCCTTTTGCATTATCGTGCCGGCGTGTCCCGTTTATAGCCCGTAGGTAAATCGATTAACAACATCAGACGCATAAAGTCCGCCCGCTGATTCTAGTCGCTGGAGATGTAAAAGAAGTAAAAGAAAATGTGAGTCAAACTTGTGAGTCTCCTTGAGCGTTGATTTTCGCGTCCAGATTACACCGCTTCTTTGTTGTGGGGCTGTAAAAGCGAAACATCTTAATGCAGTCTGACCGACCTTGGTCGGCTAATTCAATTTGATGAGTTCTTGGTCCTTGGTCTCATATTTCTTTCCGCCTTGTGTGGTGCAATATATAGTAGCGATTAGTTTATCACGACCACCGAAAAGACACATCTCTATCACATTCTCATTTGGAAGCCCATTATCCTGGCTAGGAGTCCTGGGTCTGTGGATATTGGTCGTGAGCACTCAGCACAGAAGATAATAAAATTAACACACAGGCTCACAGGTCTCCTTTAAACGCAGCAAGTATCCAGTGCTTCACCACAAATATCGTTGTGCCATCTTGACCTTGTACTACTGCGTCGCCGGACCTCTTTCTTACTCCTCTCTCGCTTTGTCTCTCTGACTTCTCGAGATGGACGTTTCGAACGGTTCGCTTTGTGATGAGAGAAAGCAAAATTGCTTCGCCCACACCACCGTCGGACGACACGCCGTACGGACATGGTTGGCTTTGTCCAATGTCCTTAAGAAATCTATTCCCGCGCACAACGTAATGGAGCCGGTTTATTGTTACGGAAGGCAGGAGGGGGGGTCGTGAGCACGGAGAGAGAAAATCCGTGGAAATTACTTCTTCAAGAAAATCGGTCGGGTCTAGGTCGTGTTGCGGTGCGGTAACCATTTCGATAAGCAGCCGTGGCGAAAGATGGAACTAAATAAATGGTTTTCGCTGACGCAATGATGCTACGCACAACGCTCATTCTACCTTTCCCATCGTCACGCGTATTGGCCAGAGATTAAAGATTACCGCGGAGAACAGAGTTCGCTCAATATCTCTTCTTCGAGGCTTTTAGCTATCTTAACGTTTGCCTAATAATAACAATCACCATTTTGCCTGTAGTTGATCAGTTAGTACCCTAGACGACTGCTGCCACAATTAATAACGACAGCTTTTCCAAGATTGGAAAATGATTTGAATTACAATCATAACTTTTAACCACATTATTTGCTCGGGCGTCTCGCGCGAAACATTCACCACGGTTCCACTTTGTTAGCATTGAGTAAAGTTTTCTGCCATTTCCCTTTGTCGTCTGCGCGAAACAGTGGTTGGCTGGCGTCCGTGACCCTCACACGCAATTACCGACCGAGGAGTAATAAAGTGTCACAAGATATCGAGCGAATCAGAACGAATCGAGCATCGCCGAGCGAGTCCGGCCGAAGGGCGATGGTGTCTTTGCCGGGACAGTATTCGGAGCACCCGTCTACGTCCTCGTCGGGGGCCTTTATTCATATGAATCAAAGCAGCAGACGATGGTTTCGCTTTGTCGAAATGGCAAGCAGCTCGACAACGTGCGCGCCGTGTCGTCATTATGTCGGTATTATGGTGAGATGACTATGGCACTTTGTTATGGGTGTGTAGTGTCCTTCCGGTCTTCGGGGGCGGCACATTCCCACCGTCGACGACGGGTCCGATCTTTGTGAGTTTTGTTGGAAGTAATTTCCCAGCAAGGCCTTCGAGAGCATTCTTCTTCTCGTGAAAATTTGCAGCACCAGGTCATGAGGATGAGTCTCTTGAATTCTATAGACGATCGAAATCTTCCCGAACTACACAATGGATATACATTTTTGGGTAAAATATCTGCATCCATCAGGAGGAACTGCGTTACCTGAAATATTTCGGGATTTCTCCAAATCTTAACGTTTCTTAATTTGGAATTTTAATTAAAACCTTCCAAGGATCGGTACATTGAGCATCTATTAAAGTTGCTAGGATCGAAGACTTGTTTCCCCCCCCCAATATCGTATCCTGAATAATGAGCAACACAAAAAATCAACCATTTTCTTCGTTTAGTAAACAACAGAGACCACCCCCCCAATCCGCCTTAAAACATAAGTGACATAATTCATGTCAGAACGGCCATAAATTCTTTTACCATATTTCACCTACTCACCAACAAAAAAAAAAAAACATTGTCCCACCGATTTGAACCGAGAGCGTCCACGCGTAACGAGACGCAATAAATTTTCGCTTTAAACTTTGAACCTCCACTCGAAGTGAATTTAAGGCGCGCGGTGTTCGCCTCTAAAGTGCGTCAGATGTTGTTGCTGCGGGACCCTTTTCCGCCTTTGGAAATTCATTTGATAACCGGCGGTGCTCATTTTTCTACAATCAACGACCGGCAACAGAAACAAAAACAAGAAACAGTTGAGACCCCACGGCGCGCACAACCAGTTGTTTGGTGACTGCGGTCGAAAAACCGTCCAATTTCCCGATAAACCGTCACGGCTTAACTTTTCCGTTGGCTATTTTACGAGGCCAACGGTAAGGTGGAAAAATGCTCCCCCGCTAACGCTATTGGTGAGGATATTTCAATCCTTCGTTTTTCCACCACGCGAACGTTTGCTTTTTGTTCGTAACCGCAGCGGCCCGGGGCGAGCTGTTTATGAACCTGCCGAACGTTTATTTATGATGCCATTTTTGCCTAATGGTTTCAATTGGTCTTTTGTGTATAGTAGGTACCTTTGGAACCTTTTGTGCTTGCTAGTGTTTAGCGAACAATTAACGGCAAAAGTGCGGCAACCCTTTGAACGCGGCGCGGTATAGCAAACTTTACACGGTTTTGTGCCCCAAACAATCGGAACCAGCTGTTCTCCATCGATTCTTTTCGACAATTTTTGAACAAATCGATTAAAGTTCCTAAAAAGCTTTTCACATCCGACATTCCTTTGCAAGATATCTGGTCGTTCCCTCAATTCTTTGCTTTACAACTGAATGGTTAATTTCTATTTTCGACTTTTGTGTCGCTGCCTTATCCCTTTGCTTCGGTTCGTCCTTACGTAGGCGCAAGCCGATCTGGTAAGATTGCGTTTGCTTTTTCTTCCGTCGATAAGGAGAGGGTCCTTTCCGATCGCCGCCGCCGTACAGCTCCCGAGCAGAGATTCTATTTTCGTTACGAACGTCAATCCCAGCACCGGATGGGGCATAAAACTTCCTCCCTAGCCGTGTGCTTGTGGCTCCCGCTGGTTTTTGCTCCGAAGTGTGCGGAGACGCCAAGGACCTGCGAACGACCATAACGCTTTTCTCGGTTTCGGAATGCCCGACGCTGCACGCGATTTCGTTAATGCTGGGAATTTTGTTTTTTAAATATTAAGCTCTAGCCTTCGACGCCTGTTCGTGTAGGTGGGTGGGTGTTCAAGAAGCTTCGCCGTAGGACTGTGTGCTGACGTCAAGAAATTTGTTGGAATGAATATTTGAAAAACCACCCAAATGGGGCTGCTACCAGTTTGTATGACTTTAGTCTCAGGGTTTTTTTTTCGTATTTCGGATCGGATAAAGAATTATATCACTTTCATTAGCGCCGAAGCTAAATCCTTTAATGATATAGCCTTATTTTTAATGGTTTAATGGACACCTTTGGAGGTGATGTTTTCGGAACGTGCCAAACTGGTTGTCCTAATTCTGTCCAGCCGTAAATCAAGTTGCAGCATAATAGATGAATCAAGTTTCACACAAGCCTCCCACAGCTTTTTGTTTACTAGTAGCGCGCGTCTATCTTACGGTGTCTCTTTTGCCTACATCCTCACCCTAGAATATAGCTCATTGGGTCGATTTTTTTAAAAAACACAGACAAACTCCCCTCCCCAAAAACAAATGCCTGACTGTGGCCGGCTGTTCAAATTACGGAAGCGCAGACCTACAGAACTGCTTTCGAAAACAAATCATTCGCATTCATTTCTCCCAGCACATGGTCCCTTGTTTACCTTTTTGCCATCTCGCCCCGAATGTGATAGTTGAAATCTTGTTGAAATTTGGCGTCCTTTCTTTTTGGTTCCTCCGTATCAGAATCGCCAAATGGCGCGAACGCAAGGAACGAAGTTGATCGAACGCGACGCAGCTTCTGTAACTCTGTGCGTGAGTTGTGTCACGCTTATTGTCGTGGGGTTGAGATTATTTGATTTCGCCGAGACTGTTTTTGCTTTGTTTTGCGTCTGGGGGGGTTACATTTGGATTAACCGTGGACCACACCACATTTCGCGACGCTCACGGTTGCATAGCTTGCGCGCCGCCGTCTTGAGATGACGTACCCGCTGATGTTTGCAGACGACAGCGTGAGCAAGTTCAATCACCCTCAGACACTTCGGAAAGTAAGCTTTTTTTTGTGTATGTGACAATCGTCTTAATCGTAGCTTAGACCAACGAGACGAATCTATATCCTAGCGCCATTCACGAGGAACAAATGTAGAATAAATTGTTTTTGGAAGTATTCGAATGACAGTGGCATACACGCTTGGATTGGCGAATAAGATTTGATATTGATGCGCATCAATCGCTGGCAGGATAGAAATGCAGATTTTATTTGAGTCATTGAATAATGGGACTTTAAATAGAAACTTTTGAGGCGAGCAAATAACTTGGTAAGCGTTTTAAAGCTTTTAATTCAGAGTACTGAGAGCTAGGAGTATAGATTTTTGGAGTTTACCCTATTAAGATATATAGTCTAATGCTTAAGTTGCAACTACAAATGAGAATTCCTAGGTGCGCCGAAGTCCCCTTTCTCACCATCAACAGAACAACGAAATATCGCAATGGATCTTTTATAGTTTTTTTTATTATCTCCTCCACTTGAACGCTCAGCTCTCGGTCAGCCGTTTGCAACCAGGAACAAAGCAACCCAGAGAGAGAGAGTCACCATTCCGAAGTGCAAGTGCAACCATCTGTATGTGGTGATGGTGGTGGCTCCCTGGCTCCAAGTGGAGAATACCCAAGCACCACACGGACGATGGGTTGGTTGTGCTTTATCTACCACCAGCCACACCAAGCCGGGACTGATGACAGGGACTTGGGACACAGTGGTCGACAAAGTCGACAATCTCCTCCACAAAAAAAAGTAGCAGGCACACCAGTTGCGTGGTTTATTTTGCTTCGAGAACCAAACATTGTCCGCCTTTTTGCCGTCCTGTTTTGTTCCCGGGGTTGTCACACGGTTTGAGTAGTGGAAATACACGACGTCCCCCATGCTCTAGCGGCGAGAAGTTGAAAATCTCTTTGAAGACATCGTTCTGACGCTTTTCCGTAGAGTGGCTAGAGTATACCACAAAATGACAACGATGGCATTGCAGCAGCAACAGCAGCATCGGCACCTAAGGCCACGGGTAGCGCTCATAACTTTTAACGTCCCCTCGTTAACGGGCAGAGACAGCGCCACGATTACGCCGCGTGCTAAATGCATAAGAAAATAACAAATTCCAATTCCACAAATTTATACGGTTGTGTGCTGCAGCGGTTGTGTGCCGGGCGTCACCTTCACAGTCCAGCACATAGAGAACTTGGCTGAACAGAGAGTGAGCACAAATACATTTCTCTATTGCACCACCACGATTCACAGAAGCGATCCTCGATGGCATGATGGCACTGCGGATGTGGTGCAAAGTGGGTTAAAAATCTTCGTTAATCGATTTTAATTGTTCTGTGCGGCGCTTGTGGTGTTAATGTTCATCAAGTTGCAGAACCTATGGGGACATTACGGGGACCTCGAAATGTCTGTTCTGTTATGTTGAATAGTAATAGTACGATTTGATTAATTTATCTGACGCAGAAATAATGTGTAATTACACACAAATAACCTGTTCTAGTCTTCTCAGAATCCTTGCACAGTTCTAGCTTTGCTGCGAAATGTAGCTCACATACGAACAGAGGCATAAAACCATGATCAACACGCAATTCATTTCAGCTACTATTTTTACTTATTCTTCCCAGAACCGAATTCATTCGGTGTTCACGGTCTCCGGTGGCAATCAAATTAATTATTTTGTTACACGAAATTGTTGGAATATTTCCACGTATATGTATGCGTGGTGTGCCCCCTGACATTTGCATGCTCGACAGGAGTTCCGGAGCATATATTTGGTACGGATGAAAATAGTTAACCTTTCTAAGGGCTCGGATATCGATGGCCGATAAACAGAAGTTTAGAAGCTGAGCTAATCTAAGGGCTAAGGATCGGTAGACGTGCGTCTGTGATCTGTACGGCCAACCATTTATCTCTCTGTTGCGTGAAGCAGTACTAATTGAACGGAGGGTGTATAGTTTCGGTATCGATTAGTGGCAACGCTAAGCTAATCATGCTCGCCATACAATATCGTGACGATGGTACGGTATGATAAGTGAGGTTATAGCAGGATGCTTTTTCATGGTGCGACTAACGCTTCCGACACTCATCACGGCAGATTGACGTGTCTACACTTTTTGTGGACGTTTATTTTTCTTCCCGTCGCACGCCAAATGGGACGCTGTTGGAGAAATTGTGTAGTTTCAACAGTATTTCGAATTACCAGTTCCAACAGGACAACAACACGACAAAAAAACCCAGAGCAAAACACGTAGAGAGAACAACGCGTGTAAAACGAAAATGTCGGTGTGTTATGCTGTTGGGCAGCTACAAGCTAACACGCAACATGAGCGGCAACACTTTCGCCGCACGATGACTATTCATAGGAAAATTAAAGGTGTAAATGAAATTAGAGACTGGTGTGGTGTGCGTAGTCGCCGTCGACGGCCTGTGTCTTCTGACGAGTGGCGAAGGCGCTCTCAAGGCGAAGCGTCAAGCCCGATTGCTACACGGTTGTTGACTTCTACTTCGTTGGGCTGGTCTGTTTTAGTCCTGACGCCTGTTTTTCCTTGCCCAACTACCGGCCAGCCGACATGTGTGTGTGTACGCGTTCTAATATTCTGAACAAATGAGCCTCTTCCACGATTTTCATGTCCCACAGCTGGGGCGCCTCGTCACGCTCGCTGCCGTGAAAATGTGTCATGAGGTAAAGGCGGCGCTAAAGGTGCATTGAAGTAGAGAGCCTACTGCTACCCGGTTTGGAAGTTCCTGCTCGTCAACATCCGTACTTGTCAGCTAGACGAGGCTGTTGTAGCCTCCACTTATCAAGAGGCGCGACACGAGTGACGTGCATCAAGCTTTTGAATTGAATTAAAATTTGCCTCATTTTCTGCTCTGGCACGCCGATTCCTGTCTGGGGAAAGGTGTACTTGCTGCTACAGGAAGAACTAGGCTCTAGGCTGGCGTAGTTGCCGCAGTCCTGTTTGATGTGAAAATCCACGCCGTTGACATACACTTACACTTGCTTACTGCATAAGGATTTGTGAACGAAACATTCCAATTGCATCAGCATTATACTATTAAGTAATTTCTGAAGAATTCTTCAGTTTTGCTGAAGACCCAACACACTACACTTTGCGGCTATTGAATGGTCAATCGGCATAGTTTTAAAGTTGAAAGAAAAAAAAAAAGATTAAGCAAACATGTAGAGCATGCAGAATAGTGGGACTTAGTCTCGATTGACTTCTTCAATTGATGCAGTGGAATCTCACCATTACGATCTAACTGTCAATTTACAAGATTCCCAATTAAGCAGTCGTGTGACGCAGACCCGTTGGGGTGGCATTTGAATTAATTTCATCCCTTTGGTGCTTTTGAATGCACCGCATCATTCGCTTTTCGACCGATTGCACTTGCGATGGAATTCAATACGTCTTGGTCAGCCGATGTGTCGTGAAGGAATGTCCCCGGCTCCCTTGACAGCGAGAAAAGGTGTCGATTGCTCAATTCTTCGCATGAAATAGAATGGTAGTAC
>KZ062340.1:3847-20375 GCA_002091835.1 Anopheles maculatus
GAGCAGGGTTCACGGTGAGTTCTCCAATTTTGCTACAAGGTTTCGCACCGGAACGCCGCATGTGTATGCGCCACACGGTTGAAGGGCGTTCCTTCACATTCGTGTCATATTCTCATTACAATCGAACACAAACTCACACACACACACCGCGAGAAGGGCTGTCTGTAGGTGAAACGTTTTATCTGCTAAAGTAGCGCGTCATCGAAATTTGGCCATGTTTGAGCCGGCCAGCCCAGATTTGAGAGGGCACCGTTTCGGGTACTTTAGATTAATGCACTTCCAAACACGATAAGGTTGGATTTGATTTCTCATAATCGCCCTTAAGGTTTGGGGTGCGTGCGAGATACCCCACCCCAGCTCGTTGCACACTCGCAGGCCAGATAAAAGCTTCCTCTCCGTTTTATCCAAAAAACACTTTGACTGGTTCGCATGCTGATTGTTTTCCGATTGTTCATCCTATCTGGGTTGATCTAATGCTTGCGCAGAGAACTCGTGCCTCGTGAAGTGTGCAGAGACTAGTCGGGGTTTTTTTTTTTGGAAGGTGTATACTATAAAGATAAATCTACAAAATAGCACATCATGACCATGAGCAGCTCTCAACGATGAACTCACTGCGGTGGAGGTGTGCTAGCTAGCTAGCTGGTTGGCTCTACGTCCATTCGGTTGGACACGAATGGAGATGACAATTAGTTTTAGCGTACCCAAATTTGGACACGGCGGATTAAGCGTTAATAGTGCTGAGGGTGATGTTTGTACAGTAAATTAAGCAGATACGCTTAATGAGAAAAAAGAAACTACTATTTAGATAAATGTTATAGAGAGGCTACGACTTCTCTCGACATTATGGCCGACTAGAAGTTATTGGCTTGCTAGGAGTGTAAATATAAAAGGTGAAAAACGATTTAGGGACACGTTTGCGGATAAAGACTTTTCACAATTCGCAGCAGAAATTTAGATATCTTCGGCATGATCTATAAGGTACGAAATTTACTATGGTATAGGCAGAAACCAAGAAGTTTTTGTTTCAAAAACTCAAAAGAGAAAGGCAGTTAACATCGAAATAGTTTTAATACAAAAACTCATGGGATAACTCATGGGTACCCTAATCGTGAACAGTAGTTGTGGGTGTGACTCTTTTCAAGGTTCGACCCGGAGTCAAGTTCGACCCTGTCTGAGTCTACGATTATTTTGTCGTTTCAATGGGTCTTACTTGCGGGTGTTTGGAGCACTTACTGGGCGACCAAACCTCGATGCAGATCTATTCGTCTATCAGTAGTTCTTCGTATGTGCCACAATTCATGGAATAGTAACAGATCATGTCCATCGACGAAAAATTGATATGTCATTTGAGCCAAGTATTCCGATGATTATGGTGATAGACCTAGGCATCAATGTCCACAAGATAAGTATGATGTTTGATTGATGAAACAAGAGCTAGCTGATTCACACTTCAGCATTGCAATCAGAACTTGGATCCATGTACATGAGATATGAAGAGTAGGATCGTCTATGACTGTGACTATTGTCGGACATCACTTGCCTTAAAATGAGCTTCAAAAAAATTACATACTCCAGATGCAAACCCACAGTCACTCTGGTTCTGACATCTCCCAACAATACTAACTCCAAAAGAAAGTAGGTCATCGTAGGACACTCTTTTGTCGCCTCCAATGACCTTTTCCTTTTCTCGGAACCTTTACTAAAGTGCGTAGAAAGCTCGTGTCCTTTCGGATACGACAGAAAAAGCAACAGTAACTACGTTACTTTGACGCCTTTTTTCCACTCTAATTCCATCGTCCGTGATCCATAACGGGGCGCACAATTTACTACCATTCTTCTAACACAGGTCCCCGTAGAGTGTAGCGAGCTTGCTCTTGTTTGTTGGTTGATTGTTGTCTTGTTTTTTGTACTTAACCGAACAACAACAATGCGATCGTCGTCTCTGTGCGATCACCATCATCATCGTAATCATCCTAACGGCAGCAGTTTGATGGCACTAAACTACCGCAACGGAGGAGAATAAGCGATTTAATAGCCTCCATTTGCCGTTAAACGCCGTTGTGTGTGTGTGTGCGTTGTGTGTGTGTGTGCGTTGTGTCGGTGTTACATTTCGGTGACATTTCGGTGACAAACCTATTCGGGGGGGTATACACAAAACAACAGCAACGACAGTCTGTTAGCAAAGGGCTTGTTTGCCATGATGTCGGGCAGGAAACTTGAGAAACCATGGATAAAGCACCTTTCCGGGTTTTTGCCTGTTTGTGGCTGTGTATGCACAGCTACTACATTTACGCACGAATTGGAAGAAAACCGAAAGTGAGAACAATTTAAAAAAGCGGTTCTACAGTTCTGCAACGCCTAACGGCATCACTAACGGGCGCTTCGTGGATTCTGTGCGATTTTCTCGCCAAACTAGCGATAGAGACGGTAATAATTAAAGCCCGGCCCGGTTTGTGCTAAAATTATTCACCAGCTCATGCCCAATCTGTAAACAACTCAATTCAAAACACCTCAAAACCTCATTTGCTGTGTAAAGCGACTCTTGAAGCTTCACCGTCCGATTG
This sequence comes from Anopheles maculatus, assembly GCA_002091835.1. Lineage (NCBI taxonomy): Eukaryota > Metazoa > Arthropoda > Insecta > Diptera > Culicidae > Anopheles > Anopheles maculatus. The sequence goes on from KZ062340.1 coordinate 6,412, forward strand.
GGGTCGCTCGTCGAGAGGCCACAACAGTGCGTGGATGTTGCATAACACGGCACGGAAAAGTCTGTACGAACCTCCGTGCACGCAGTTATAATCTGCACAAAATTGAAACAATTAAACACACAAAATGGACCCGCCAAATGGCGGCAATGAGTGTGTGTGTGTGTGTTCTGTGCGCGATTAATGCGATCTGTGGCGATTTAGTATCGTGGTTTGTTTATCATGTGCAACTGCTGAATGCGTTATGTGTTGTGGTCGGCAGACCTTACGTGATAACACGATGGTTCTTGACGCACAACTTGCTGGTTGTATTTTCCTGCTCGGTGAAGTTCGTTATCGACGGCTTCAGCAAAACGGCCTTCCTAGTAGAGGTGGCAAGCCGTTACCGAGCGAATGGAGGATAAATATTTTAACAGCTGTTTCGAGGGTGGTGGAAACAGAAGACGGGGAGAAGGCCAGTGGCAGTGCGCTAATACATGCGTTTGGCGTTGAAAAGAGCTGTTTTACATCGCCACATCTACGGTGCGCTGTGTGAAGGAGGAGGTGACTTAAGTACAACTTTCACGTCCCTCCAATAATTTTCGGTTTTGATAACACGGCACGGAAAAGTCTGTACGAACCTCCGTGCACGCAGTTATAATCTGCACAAAATTGAAACAATTAAACACACAAAATGGACCCGCCAAATGGCGGCAATGAGTGTGTGTGTGTGTGTTCTGTGCGCGATTAATGCGATCTGTGGCGATTTAGTATCGTGGTTTGTTTATCATGTGCAACTGCTGAATGCGTTATGTGTTGTGGTCGGCAGACCTTACGTGATAACACGATGGTTCTTGACGCACAACTTGCTGGTTGTATTTTCCTGCTCGGTGAAGTTCGTTATCGACGGCTTCAGCAAAACGGCCTTCCTAGTAGAGGTGGCAAGCCGTTACCGAGCGAATGGAGGATAAATATTTTAACAGCTGTTTCGAGGGTGGTGGAAACAGAAGACGGGGAGAAGGCCAGTGGCAGTGCGCTAATACATGCGTTTGGCGTTGAAAAGAGCTGTTTTACATCGCCACATCTACGGTGCGCTGTGTGAAGGAGGAGGTGACTTAAGTACAACTTTCACGTCCCTCCAATAATTTTCGGTTTTGATAACACGGCACGGAAAAGTCTGTACGAACCTCCGTGCACGCAGTTATAATCTGCACAAAATTGAAACAATTAAACACACAAAATGGACCCGCCAAATGGCGGCAATGAGTGTGTGTGTGTGTGTTCTGTGCGCGATTAATGCGATCTGTGGCGATTTAGTATCGTGGTTTGTTTATCATGTGCAACTGCTGAATGCGTTATGTGTTGTGGTCGGCAGACCTTACGTGATAACACGATGGTTCTTGACGCACAACTTGCTGGTTGTATTTTCCTGCTCGGTGAAGTTCGTTATCGACGGCTTCAGCAAAACGGCCTTCCTAGTAGAGGTGGCAAGCCGTTACCGAGCGAATGGAGGATAAATATTTTAACAGCTGTTTCGAGGGTGGTGGAAACAGAAGACGGGGAGAAGGCCAGTGGCAGTGCGCTAATACATGCGTTTGGCGTTGAAAAGAGCTGTTTTACATCGCCACATCTACGGTGCGCTGTGTGAAGGAGGAGGTGACTTAAGTACAACTTTCACGTCCCTCCAATAATTTTCGGTTTTGATAACACGGCACGGAAAAGTCTGTACGAACCTCCGTGCACGCAGTTATAATCTGCACAAAATTGAAACAATTAAACACACAAAATGGACCCGCCAAATGGCGGCAATGAGTGTGTGTGTGTGTGTTCTGTGCGCGATTAATGCGATCTGTGGCGATTTAGTATCGTGGTTTGTTTATCATGTGCAACTGCTGAATGCGTTATGTGTTGTGGTCGGCAGACCTTACGTGATAACACGATGGTTCTTGACGCACAACTTGCTGGTTGTATTTTCCTGCTCGGTGAAGTTCGTTATCGACGGCTTCAGCAAAACGGCCTTCCTAGTAGAGGTGGCAAGCCGTTACCGAGCGAATGGAGGATAAATATTTTAACAGCTGTTTCGAGGGTGGTGGAAACAGAAGACGGGGAGAAGGCCAGTGGCAGTGCGCTAATACATGCGTTTGGCGTTGAAAAGAGCTGTTTTACATCGCCACATCTACGGTGCGCTGTGTGAAGGAGGAGGTGACTTAAGTACAACTTTCACGTCCCTCCAATAATTTTCGGTTTTGATAACACGGCACGGAAAAGTCTGTACGAACCTCCGTGCACGCAGTTATAATCTGCACAAAATTGAAACAATTAAACACACAAAATGGACCCGCCAAATGGCGGCAATGAGTGTGTGTGTGTGTGTTCTGTGCGCGATTAATGCGATCTGTGGCGATTTAGTATCGTGGTTTGTTTATCATGTGCAACTGCTGAATGCGTTATGTGTTGTGGTCGGCAGACCTTACGTGATAACACGATGGTTCTTGACGCACAACTTGCTGGTTGTATTTTCCTGCTCGGTGAAGTTCGTTATCGACGGCTTCAGCAAAACGGCCTTCCTAGTAGAGGTGGCAAGCCGTTACCGAGCGAATGGAGGATAAATATTTTAACAGCTGTTTCGAGGGTGGTGGAAACAGAAGACGGGGAGAAGGCCAGTGGCAGTGCGCTAATACATGCGTTTGGCGTTGAAAAGAGCTGTTTTACATCGCCACATCTACGGTGCGCTGTGTGAAGGAGGAGGTGACTTAAGTACAACTTTCACGTCCCTCCAATAATTTTCGGTTTTGATAACACGGCACGGAAAAGTCTGTACGAACCTCCGTGCACGCAGTTATAATCTGCACAAAATTGAAACAATTAAACACACAAAATGGACCCGCCAAATGGCGGCAATGAGTGTGTGTGTGTGTGTTCTGTGCGCGATTAATGCGATCTGTGGCGATTTAGTATCGTGGTTTGTTTATCATGTGCAACTGCTGAATGCGTTATGTGTTGTGGTCGGCAGACCTTACGTGATAACACGATGGTTCTTGAGTTAGTAGACGAAATGCCTTTCGTGTCTTTCGAGAAGCGGAAGCATCTAGGCGGCGACGATATGGATGGACTAGAGTAATTTTAATTTTATTCCTTTACATAGACAAAAACAAGCGGTATTCTTAATTTACCCCTGATTAACCTTTATGTGTCGCTAACCAAATCTTATCGTTAAACGTATCAAACGAGTATCGAGTCGGAAGCCCCAGAGATTCTAGTGCACGGCGCAGTGTGCGTGTGGTTGTGTGCACAGAGTTTTGTGTTCAGACAGCACACCCAATCACACTGTCCCACATACACCGCTGTGTGCAAATGTGATAGGAATTGAGAAATGCAACAGCAGCAGTGTGTGTGCACGCGTAGGAGAAAACTTTGCAACACACTAATTGCACGGAACATTAAAACGGTGGCCTTTTCGTTCGAACGCAAGTGATACAACACACACACTGAGCTGCTTTATTATGCGATAGATAACAGTGAGAGAGATAGAGAGAGTTACTAATGTGAAGCATCCTAAGTAATGTAAGGGTTGAACAAGTTGAAGAGAACGCGTTGTTTCTAAACTGTGTAACGTTGAGACCGGGAACGGATGGAAATAGCATAAAATAAATTTTCTATGAACGTTGACAGCTGCCCGCACTGGTGAAGTGGAGCAGATTTATTGGTGCAGCAGGACAATGATTAATATTTTGTATATACTCGTATTACAGCTAAATGTGAAGAATAATTTAACAATTTTTAAAACGAACGCTTTTGGTGTTATTTCTTTCTTTCGAGAGGTAAGACAGCCTCGAACAGGTAAGAAAATTGCAGGAATAAAAGGGGGGTTACTGTGACTGCGACAGCGAGAAGCAATACGTTGAGAAAATTATTGAAATATTGCAAGAATGCTTAAAACTTACTGCCTTCCTGTTATAATAAAATCAAGGTTTTGAACTATCGTCTAAGACAAGCTTATATATCTTTTAATATTACGAAAAAGATTCGTTTTTATTGTTTTCAACTCAATCAAAAAATATCTGAAACAGCGCACATTGGCTGCGTCCTGTGTAGCTAACCGTCAATTTAAACACTTGGCTGCGTTCGTTCGTACAATTTAATTGCCGCAGCCTAATGCCAGCACCAAATGACGTGCATCCCGATTTGACGTTTCACAGTGGAGAAATAAGTGTAAACAACTCAAAAAAATAAACATCGTCATTGTGCTGTGTGCAATAGATTTGTAACACTTGAACACACTTATTTACCATTCTGCAACTCCATTCTATCTAAGCAACATGGTAAGTGCGACCCAAAAGACTCCCGAACTGTAAATAAGCAGAACAGGTGCTAAAAATCTGGTTGGTTGTAGTTTCAGTTCAATGGGTTCAATATGATGTTTCCGGACCACTCTCGCCCGTTCAATACGACGTACAAATGCTACTCCGTCTCAATGCTACCAGGCAACGAGCGACAGGATGTGGAAAATGGGGGCAAGATTATTATGCCACCGTCGGCGTTGGACCAGCTGACGAGGCTGAACGTGGTGTATCCGATGCTGTTCAAGATTACGAACGGGTCGATCAATCGCAGCACACACGCTGGTGTGCTGGAGTTTGTGGCGGATGAAGGCAAAATCTACATGCCCTACTGGATGATGCACAATCTCGCGCTTGACCAGGGTGACATAGTGGAGATCGAAAGCGTCTCCATCCCGGTGGCAACGTATTCCAAATTCCAACCGCAAAGCGTAGAGTTTTTGGACATTACCAATCCAAAGGCAGTGCTGGAGAATTGTCTGCGAAATTTTGCCTGCTTAACGACGGGCGATCTTATTGCGATTAAGTACAACAACACTTCGTACGAGCTGTCGGTGCTGGAAACGAAACCCGGCCCAGCCGTAACGATCATCGAATGTGATATGAATGTGGAGTTTGCCCCACCGGTCGGCTACATGGAACCGGAGCGAAGGGAAAAGGAGGAAGAACCGATGACGATTGATCCGACCGAGTTGATGCCGGAACCGACTGGCTTCGTAGCGTTCAAGGGCGATGGTACGAGGTTGGATGGGAAGAAAAAGAAAGACAACGGAACGAACGATGCTGCTCCGGTACAACGGCAGGCGTACGTACGCGGTATCCCCGATTACGACCACCCGTACGGATTGCTAAGGTTCGATCGAAGCGTCAGGAAAACGGATCAAATCGAGTCGAAATCGGAAAATCAATTTCAAGAGTTCCAGGGAGAGGGCTACAGTTTGAAAAAGAATCGGAAATAGACGACAACGAGATCGATGAGGGACTGTCGTCGTGGCGTGTACTATTGAACCGATGATGTTTTTTGCGTGTGTTGTAAACATTATATTTCCGTCTCTTCATAATCGAACTTATAAACTCCTGTCGTAGAAAAAATTATAAACTGAATGACTTACGCGTTTACCTCGATTGATGATGGAACGAACTCTCAATGACAGAGGGTTCCTTTTTGGGGTTGCAATACGGGATCCAGATGGACTAATACACGTTTTTCCTTATTTGCTACGTTTCGTTACCGCTTCTTCTAAATACGTTTTGGCTAGTTTGCGGTGAAACTTAAAAATGCTACAACAAAAACAGCGAGAGAAGAGAAAGACATCGTTAGTAAGAATCTATACGTGGATAACACAGCCATTTTACCTTTTCTTAATGGAACTGTAGAAGAACATTGTAAAACAGGGTAAACAAGGAGAGAGGACATGCACCGAGAGCTGGAATGTGGCCGCACAACGCGAACCCTTAGAACCGTTTCAGAAACTCTTCCGAACAGATACGCGCCCGGGCATTGACGGCCAGCTTCATCTCGCTAATCTCCTTATCGATCTCCTCCATGAAGAAAATGACAAAGTCTACCAGTTTGTGCTTGTACATCTGCTCGGTGTGAAAGTTCGTGATGAGGAAGCTGATGTCGTACCCGTCGATCGGTTTTCGCCGCAGGATGATAAAGTTCTCGGCCCGCATCATCATGAACCGGGTGAACTTGTGGCACAGGATCTTCTCAATCTCGTCCGCCTGCTTGACGGCGATGCTGATGCGCACCGAATTGACGCTTGTCTCGATCAGTACCCGTTCCTTCTCGTTGCGCGATATCACAACCGGAGTCAGCAGCAGTTCCTTGCTGCTGCGGACCTCCACCTCGGGTTTGTTGTGCCGTTCGACGACCTGGGACGAGAAGTTGCTCAAACACATTGCCGCCGTGAGCGTGTGACGAACCGCGGTCAGGTAAGGTTTTAGTGTTGCGGCCATGTTTTAGCGTCCGTTTGTTCGTTTGCCGGTGGCAAATTTTCTCTGCGGAAACGTGGATTAAATTGTGCGATGGAAAACACACAAATAATGATGAATCAGAAAGTTGCTGTTTATCGGGAATATTTTTCTTACTTCTACACCCGCCCAGATAAAAAAACACACACTTTGTGCAACTGTGTGCGTGTTGACAATCTGACAGCTCCAACGATTTGACAGCGGCTGTCACAACGGGTGTTGATCGTGACGACAACGGACAAGCGAGAATTATTAATTTATTTCATAAAATACTAGGCGCTTTTCATTAGTATTTTTAGTAACGGTAGTACAATTGAAGAAAAAAACAGTACTTTTTCAAATGAAAAGTATAAAAAAACGCTGTCAAATTGATCCGATTTCGTAATCTTCGATATGGCTGCATTTGCTGCGAGCCACTGTAGTTCAATTCCTAGTAACGTTTGTTTGTACAACGTTTCCGTACAAAATACTTCGTTGATTCCTTTACAACGCACCAGTTTTGATGAACCTTCCTTGAGACATAAACCTCCTCTGTCTACAGTTCCCCCACATCTTCAATTGATTTGGTAAACACGTCCCTTAGCTTCCGAATCCGGTTTGCATCGAATACGGCCATGCCTGATAAAGCGATTCCAGAACATGTCGTGCGTGATTTGACACAAAACCCAAGAGAAATAAGAGAAAACCAGTGCACTAAAGGGTCCCCGTTCTTTTATTTTTCCCTTTTCAAACTTCAACCTCCATCCAAAGTGTCTACATTAGAAGGTGCAGTGGTAAGTAAGCAAAACTTTTCACTTCACTTTCCCGGCATCCGTAGCACCCGTGCCACGTATCTGGTGGACAATCAAATTACATTTTCCTTGGTGGCTCTAAGCGGAAGGTTAGTACTGCTGTCCCGAGTTTGGACGGCTGGAGTACCACAACTCTATCGGCCATAAAAAAGGCCTTGGAACGATGCAACCGTTGCGTCGTCGGTGTGGGGGTTAGTAGGATTGAAACACCCGGGAAACTCGCGTAACTTTTTCTTTACACGGGATCTCCGCATCCGATTTGGAGGGATGCAAGAAACCCGAGCGAAGAGAGCTTGTCCTTCCTTCGCCTACGCGTCGGGTTGTAGGACAGTGTTGTAGTAATAGTAATGCTGTAGCAACATTCTCAACCATAAATTCCCGTTTTTACGAGCCGAGGGGATGTGAAATGAAAAGAGAAAGTGCCTTTCCGCGTAGTTTTTCCCGCGTGAATAGCGGCATAGACGAGCGGTCGGTTGAACTTCGAACGGGCGCGGAAATCACCGACAGGAAAGGCGCGGCTAGCATGTAGTTTTAAAAACTGCAAGACCAGTGGTACCTTAGCCAGTGGAAAGAAAGAAAAAACGCGTTCTGTGCCTGTTGTTTGCGTAGCAGCCGGGTGGGAGACCGGCCGCGAGAAACCCCGCAGATCGGAATGGCCATTAGCTGCGGGAGGTAAGTTAGTTTGGACAAACAGAAAAACACACGCACACACACACATTCTGAATGAATCCTTCCGACCTTACAGAAGCGGTGGCGAAAGAATGCTCGGCATGAAAACAAGGCACTTTAAATACGCCAAGAACGGATTGCGGGTCACGATTCCGTTCCACCTCGATCAACAACGCTGACGAAGGACGAAAAGCCACCACACCTGTCCAGCGGATCCTGAATCCTGTTCGCCACCGCTCGGACCACTCGCGGACGCACAAACTGCGAACCGGGCAAAGGTTCTTATCCGGATTTTGACACGCCATTTCATTTAAATATTTTCCGGACGCACCTCAGCTGGTGCTCCGGAGTTGAATCGCTTGATCCGACCGAGTTGATGCCGGAACCGACTGGCTTCGTAGCGTTCAAGGGCGATGGTACGAGGTTGGATGGGAAGAAAAAGAAAGACAACGGAACGAACGATGCTGCTCCGGTACAACGGCAGGCGTACGTACGCGGTATCCCCGATTACGACCACCCGTACGGATTGCTAAGGTTCGATCGAAGCGTCAGGAAAACGGATCAAATCGAGTCGAAATCGGAAGATTTTCACTTCACTTTCCCGGCATCCGTAGCACCCGTGCCACGTATCTGGTGGACAATCAAATTACATTTTCCTTGGTGGCTCTAAGCGGAAGGTTAGTGCTGCTGTCCCGAGTTTGGACGGCTGGAGTACCACAACTCTATCGGCCATAAAAAAGGCCTTGGAACGATGCAACCGTTGCGTCGTCGGTGTGGGGGTTAGTAGGATTGAAACACCCGGGAAACTCGCGTAACTTTTTCTTTACACGGGATCTCCGCATCCGATTTGGAGGGATGCAAGAAACCCGAGCGAAGAGAGCTTGTCCTTCCTTCGCCTACGCGTCGGGTTGTAGGACAGTGTTGTAGTAATAGTAATGCTGTAGCAACATTCTCAACCATAAATTCCCGTTTTTACGAGCCGAGGGGATGTGAAATGAAAAGAGAAAGTGCCTTTCCGCGTAGTTTTTCCCGCGTGAATAGCGGCATAGACGAGCGGTCGGTTGAACTTCGAACGGGCGCGGAAATCACCGACAGGAAAGGCGCGGCTAGCATGTAGTTTTAAAAACTGGAAGACCAGTTGTACCTTAGCCAGTGGAAAGAAAGAAAAAACGCGTTCTGTGCCTGTTGTTTGCGTAGCAGCCGGGTGGGAGACCGGCCGCGAGAAACCCCGCAGATCGGAATGGCCATTAGCTGCGGGAGGTAAGTTAGTTTGGACAAACAGAAAAGCACACGCACACACACACATTCTGAATGAATCCTTCCGACCTTACAGAAGCGGTGGCGAAAGAATGCTCGGCATGAAAACAAGGCACTTTAAATACACCAAGAACGGATTGCGGGTCACGATTCCGTTCCACCTCGATCAACAACGCAAAAGAAGGACGAAAAGCCACCACACCTGTCCAGCGGATCCTGAATCCTGTTCGCCACCGCTCGGACCACTCGCGGACGCACAAACTGCGAACCGGGCAAAGGTTCTTATCCGGATTTTGACACGCCATTTCATTTAAATATTTTCCGGACGCACCTCAGCTGGTGCTCCGGAGTTGAATCGCGCACCAGCTCATTCCATTTCCGTTCCTGCCGTTCCTGTCACCGCGATGCCCCCGCGACAGGGGGTTAGAAAAAAGCTCCAAATTTATGATTATTATTCCATCTTTTCCGCTCTCTTAAATTCTGCGCCAGTAGCGCCCGGGTCGGCAGGAAAGGGAAAGCCAAGTAGCACAATCGACCGTGGGAGAATGCTTAATTTGAATATTAATAGCCAAAATTCCGGCCAGAACGCACCCGGCCCCGGTTAGAGTTCATTGGGTGGAAAAAGTTCGGATCGCCGCTTCAGGTTTCCAGATTCCGGACACCACCACGCGAAGCTATGCGTGCTATTGTTAGACGCTGATGCAAGTGTAAAGCAGTGGTACAAATGTTTCTGATTATGTCCATCCACAAGAACGGTGGCATGAAGTCCGGTCCCCTGCTTGGCTGATTAACTTAAAACAGTAGAGCGTGAAGATAGGAAATGGAAGAAAATTTAACTAGTAATGACAATTTTAGTCAAAAACACATGAAGTTTTCGTACCTTCTTTTAGGCCGGTGGCAACAGAGAAGGCTACAGCGTTCAATTGTTGGTCAGCGCTTTCTTAGGCGCTCAATGTCAAATGCTCCTAACACCGAGATCATATTCAAAGCAAGAAAAACACGCAAGCACCCACTACGATGTCTTCTCGCTTCCGGGTGGAGTAGCGCCTGATGACCATTTTGGTGTTGGCGTCCGATTTAAAATGGATTATGGGAGATGAAATTTTCCATTTCCAGTTCGCGCTCTTGTGGCTCACTTCCTTTTAAACGTAGCCAACAGAAAATGTCAGTCTCGCCATGGGTCTCTGGGCTTCATCCACGCTCTCGCAGACGCGCTCGATTCGCAAACGGACACTTAAGGGATAGGCGGCTGCTTATCTTTCCCTCCCATTTACATAACTAATGAAACAATGCGATAAGCGGGCAGCGGGCGAGGATTTGCTCGATAATTTCCGTCTGGGAGATTGTGTTCCAACCTGTTGGGATGGTACTAGCGAAGCCTACCGAAGCAGGCCATTGTGTTTTTATTCCGTGTCAAGTGTTTATATTGAACCTGTTTTTCATTTTCAGGGACGTATTTTCTTTTTCGTTTTAGGATGTTAATAAAGGTCCAACAAAACAGAAGGAACCATTGTACAATAATGAGCCTCGTACATCCCCCCCCTTTTGAAGGCCAGATTGGGGTAAGTACAAGCAAGCGTTTATTAATTGACAATGGCTGTAAGCGGCCTCCACGATTCATTGTGACTTTTCGGAGTTATTATCGCCTGTAAGTTGGAGCACACGAGTTCACATTAAATCATGCCGCATGTCGTAATGTGTGTATATTTGCCCAACCCGAAGATACGTACACCTTGTTACAACTCTTTTGTACGGGGTACAACTTTTCTTTTCCGAAGGAAGCGGTTCCAGTTTTTCCCGCCGAACTTCTCGGTGACTTCTGTAATTTGGCCTCCATTATTCATCCGGCTCGCTAATCTAGCCAATAGGGGAAACTTACCTAATTGCTTCTATTATTTACGGTAAATTGTGGGCGATGAATTATTGACCCGACCGTGGGTGGGATCAACGCTCCTATTCGCCGTGTCTTGTACCCCATAAGCAGCAAATGAGCCGTAACCAAACTCCCTAGAAAGAGTGGAAGGAATGCCTGAGGTATTAATACGTTCGGAGGATATTTCGGGATGCCGTAGACGAGAATGAGAGAAAGAGAGAGAGAGAGAGTGAGAGAGCGAGCTCATGTAGAAACTTTCCCCCTAAGCCCTGGCTAGAGAATCGGATTTCTGAGGATTGTTCGCAGAATCGCTTGCGGTCCTGCTGACAGAATATTAAATATGGCCAAGGCCGGCCAGAAGGAACCGGAGATGTTTCGCTTTACGGGTGCAATAAAACACTGCAGCACACGCCAGAGCCCGAGGATGAACACCCTGGAACGTTGGCTTCGAACAGGATGAATTTTTCATGGTCACCGGCACTGTGGATCCGAGGAAGGTTTGAAGATGTAGCAAGCTTAACACTTCCTTGAGCGTTCTCTGTCTCGCTCTCTCGCTCATGCAAACCACATTCGGCATCAGACATCAGAAATGGGGGAAAGTGACACAAGCCTTGGAAGGCAATTCCGATACGCTTTCTCCGCGTAATTCGGAGCTGTTTGCCGGTGAGCTTTGAGGTTTTGCAGCTTGCAGATTGAACTCCGTTCGGTGTCAACAAGGATGCAAGGAGCACGGAAGCCCTTTTTGATGAATAATCGATCGTAGTAGCACGGCAAGCAGCTGCATTATTGTCAAGTCCGTTGTTGCCAAGACTGATCTGATTTTGTGACACTATTTTCTCCTTGCGGAAATGGTGTCAGTGTTTAGAAGTAGCTAGAACCGCTGACTCTCTCCAGGTGGTGACGTGAAAGTTACGGTAGAGTAATGTCTGCTTTCCGGAAAACCAATTGGTTTCAACGAAGTTATCAATCCACTACAGCCGGCAGAGCGATACGCGCACGGGAATGTTATTTTTGTATATTTTATACACCCCGTATCGGCGGCTCTACGTTTGGATTTCTTCGCCGTGCGTGTGGTGGCTTCTCCTTGACAGACGACGATCAAAATCCAATCACAGCAGTCCAGAGCTTTGTTTTCCGTTTGCAGCGCGTTGGCTCGCGCCTCACCGTGGTCGCAGGAAGAGCAGAAGTAAGGCAGCGACCACCACGACAGGGCAATAAAACGATTGATTGAAAACGCTTTTTATCCCGCAGTGCTTCGGGGCGCGAGGTCGGATGAGTGTGGCGCGAAAACAAACAGGCCTTGGCGTGATGCCCGTTTCGCTGGTGACGAGGGCCGGGGATATGCTTATGGACGGTGGTGCGCGTTGAGGCAAATGGTTCATTTAGCCTGCTTTCCGTTATTGGATTCCGTGGCGCACGCTGTTTGCTTGCCGCGTTCGCACACTCGGCTCGGGGGAAACTGGTGCTCACTTCACCTTTGGCCTCACCCATAGCGAGCACCGCAGCGGTGGTTCTCCTCATGAAGCTGTGCCGGAGATTGTGACCAACGAGCGCCAAATCGACTGCAAGGTTTGAGCGGGCGTGTTAGGAAAGCAAACCCTGCATGTCAGGATGACAGACGGACGGATGGCAGATGTGCGAACGTTAGAATAAACTCCTTCTTCTGTTGTAAACCACCAACCAGACTGGACGTGTTTCATCTCATTATATCACCGCGTAACTTTAGACTGCAAGGTTTGAGCGGGCGTGTTAGGAAAGCAAACCCTGCATGTCAGGATGACAGACGGACGGATGGCAGATGTGCGAACGTTAGAATAAACTCCTTCTTCTGTTGTAAACCACCAACCAGACTGGACGTGTTTCATCTCATTATATCACCGCGTAACTTTACAGCACACGCCAGAGCCCGAGGATGAACACCCTGGAGGATGAATTTTTCATGGTCACCGGCACTGTGGATCCGAGGAAGGTTTGAAGATGTAGCAAGCTTAACACTTCCTTGAGCGTTCTCTGTCTCGCTCTCTCGCTCATGCAAACCACATTCGGCATCAGACATCAGAAATGGGGGAAAGTGACACAAGCCTTGGAAGGCAATTCCGATACGCTTTCTCCGCGTAATTCGGAGCTGTTTGCCGGTGAGCTTTGAGGTTTTGCAGCTTGCAGATTGAACTCCGTTCGGTGTCAACAAGGATGCAAGGAGCACGGAAGCCCTTTTTGATGAATAATCGATCGTAGTAGCACGGCAAGCAGCTGCATTATTGTCAAGTCCGTTGTTGCCAAGACTGATCTGATTTTGTGACACTATTTTCTCCTTGCGGAAATGGTGTCAGTGTTTAGAAGTAGCTAGAACCGCTGACTCTCTCCAGGTGGTGACGTGAAAGTTACGGTAGAGTAATGTCTGCTTTCCGGAAAACCAATTGGTTTCAACGAAGTTATCAATCCACTACAGCCGGCAGAGCGATACGCGCACGGGAATGTTATTTTTGTATATTTTATACACCCCGTATCGGCGGCTCTACGTTTGGATTTCTTCGCCGTGCGTGTGGTGGCTTCTCCTTGACAGACGACGATCAAAATCCAATCACAGCAGTCCAGAGCTTTGTTTTCCGTTTGCAGCGCGTTGGCTCGCGCCTCGCCGTGGTCGCAGGAAGAGCAGAAGTAAGGCAGCGACCACCACGACAGGGCAATAAAACGATTGATTGAAAACGCTTTTTATCCCGCAGTGCTTCGGGGCGCGAGGTCGGATGAGTGTGGCGCGAAAACAAACAGGCCTTGGCGTGATGCCCGTTTCGCTGGTGACGAGGGCCGGGGATATGCTTATGGACGGTGGTGCGCGTTGAGGCAAATGGTTCATTTAGCCTGCTTTCCGTTATTGGATTCCGTGGCGCACGCTGTTTGCTTGCCGCGTTCGCACACTCGGCTCGGGGGAAACTGGTGCTCACTTCACCTTTGGCCTCACCCATAGCGAGCACCGCAGCGGTGGTTCTCCTCATGAAGCTGTGCCGGAGATTGTGACCAACGAGCGCCAAATCTGGTGCCGGAACTAGCGTCCACGCCGTCACCGAGAAAAGCGGGAAGAGC
>KZ062340.1:27367-106219 GCA_002091835.1 Anopheles maculatus
ATTGGTTACGGTCAAACATGGGTGGAAAGTAGATAATCGAATGCGCATATGATCAATGATTGAGTGCCGGACCGAACCGGGAACGAAGAACCTTTCCCTGTGTCCTGCTACAGTACGGTAGCAATATAACCAGAACCCAGAAATAGGATATCGCCTTCTGCAGTCGGTAGGGCAGTGTGGTGCAAACTGAAAAACGAAAAGAAATATCACCGGCACACGGAAAGCACGAGGAACGCGTACGATCAAAACCGCATTCGAGGAAGTTCAGCAAAAAAAAAAAGAGGAAACCACCGGGCATCAAGAGAAAACAAATGAAAGGACAAAAATTCGTTGCCATGTAAAAAGAGCACACATACACCGGAAAGGAGCCAGAATCCGGAAAAGTGGAAAGAGTAGTCTAAAGGAAGTCTAAAGGATACACACACACACAGAACAATGCTCAAAGCAAAGTCCAATGGTAAACAATGGCAATATATATACAAAGCGATACACTAGAACCAACCAGCAGAACAATAGAGCAGCGTGTACTAAATAAAAAGCAAAATCTTGCTTGCTTCGGTGTGTTCAGGTATTGAACACGGACAATATAAGCGCATAAAACCCCGAAAACAACTTGTCCTACAATAACTCGTTTAAACCGGAGTTGCCGAAATTAAAGTTCGAGCTCAGGATTACATCAAGAAAAACCGAAACAAAAATTTCCCTTCATGCAATATTCAGCTCTGATTTAGTTGCGCTACCCTACCAGCCATTCCTTGAAGGTAGGTGCGCGCAATTGCACTTAGTGCAATTTCGTGCATTGTTCCAAATTGAACGCAACATTTCATCTACCATTGTTGAAGCGATTCTTTTGGTGGGTAACTTTATGGGGGATAAGTTCTAGCTGGGTACGCCACACGGCCACATATAAATAATTGAAACTATTTTATCCCCTTTTCTCGGTGCTGTGCTCCAGGAAGGTGTTCTGTATCTGTATGTACACACGAAACGCTCATCCAATGGTCATGAAGTGTGGCGCACCCACCGAGCGGTTAGATTGCAATAAAAATTGCACGAATCGGAGATTACAATTCATGTGCGGACAAGGACGCCCAACAGAACGAACGAACGAACCGGCCATCCGCTGCAGCGCAATGAGAGGAACAAAACAAAAACAGCCAAAACCCTCGCTCGCCCGACGCTTTGTGGAAAGCTCTTTTTTTGGCGGGGCCGAAAATAGGAATCGATAGGAATTTTATTGTTCACTGCAAACAATAACCTTTCGCCTGCCGTGGTAGCAAAAGGAACGAAGCGAAGGGATTCTCCTACACACGTGTGTGTGCCGATCGTGCACGTGCTTGAGATTGGGAAAATCACATTCAAAACTCTTTCCGGTTCCGGCGTGACGAAGCGACACACACCGATAGCATCGAGGAATTAAGGGACGCCAGAATTGGCCTCCAAAAACACCGGAACCCAACAGACGAACAATGGCGACGGTACGGCACGGCACGCAGCGAATCCGAGATTGAAAGGATCCCGATTGGAAAACGTCGTAATCGAATGGATCTCACTGTTTTGGGTTTTGTTTTTGATTTTGTCTTTTGTTTTCTCCTGGTTTTTTAGGGCTTGGATTTGGAAACTTTTGGTGGAATTACTCGAGGGCCTTAATCTCCCCGGTCGGACAACAAACTGAAGCGATTAGACCGGATGAAAGCGACGAACGACGGGTCTGGTGATGATGGGAACGCCACAGAATTCCTCACACAAACTAATCCCGTGTGTGTGTGACTGTGCCACCACTTTGCGTTGCGACCGACGATTTGAAGGGGCATTCACCATTGATCCATGGGATCGTCCGAGCGCTTGCCACCCGCTTAAGCCACCGGAATGTTGTAGCGAACGCACTTTGTGCACGTACGTCAAACGCGCTGCACGAACTGTGAACGAAAGCTGTGGATGCAATTTTGTCCATTGTTTTGCTGGCGTGGCAGAGTGCCGAAGAGCCGAGTGTTTGGCATCAGCAATTTGTATCCGATCGTCAGCAAGTTGTTCCCGGGCCACACACGCCCCCATCGTCCATCACACCCCGTCACATGGGGAAGCGTCGAAAGGATTCACTCCGATTACGTCGTCTACGATTAGTGCGGTGTTCGTTTCGTGTCCTTCTGTGTGTGTGAATGGGTGTGCATTTTTCTACCCACCAGACCAGCGCAGCTCGTCTGGCCGTGAAAGACCGAGCGCGAGCGGAGTGCATCCTTGCGTTTCTGAATCCTTTACCCGGTTGAAGTGCACTTGATAGAATGTAAACCACGAGTCGTTTGCTGCTGCGTCACACGGACGCGCCATCGTCACTTGTGTCGGGGCCCGGACCGAACGAGCCTTGGTTGTGTGCCATGGTTTCCCGGTTTTTCATTTCGGTTCTCCGTGCTCACGGAGTCTTGGCTCGTTGCTTCGCTGGCCACTTGTTTTGCTTTTGCGGGCAAAATATATTGTTTTCGAGTGTTTTCGAAATCCGTTGCGCTTGCTGCTTTAGCTGCAATTGCAATTGCAGAATGGCACGAAAGCAGCGATTCTCACTCGGCAGCTGGGAAAGAAAAACAATACAGTGGAAACACAAAATTGGCAACGAGCTTAATTCATCTCCGAACATGAAGCTTTTATACACGGGCGCACAACAAACACTAAATCGCCACCGTGCACTCGCCTATCCTCGCCGAAGAAGTGCCAGAGAACGTAAGATGGCGCACAAATGGGGCTGCTGTTTAGTAGTGCCGGGGCTCCGAATCTAGCCCTGCAGTCGGAACGGAACAGAGCAGCCTTTTGCTATTTACCTCTCTCTCTCTGTCTCTCTTGGTGCACTTCATGGCGCAAGTGGCTACTTGCGGTGGTAATTTGTTGGTTATCCTGAAAGGCTGTTAGTCACATCACAGTAGTACTTCCTGTTCACCTCGTCCTCGTGTGGTTAGTGGCCGATGGTGAAAAGCGACACACACACACACTTCTTACACATTTAACACACATATCCGAGCGAAACGTGATAACGATGGCTAATTTACCGGGCTCCAGGTCCTCTCCAGAAGCACTACTACTTGCGGTTTTTCGGAGGTTTATTGGGATGAAATTTATACTACAAAGCCTACAACGAAAAGGGGCCGTTTGCAGAATGGCTATTGAAGATTTATCTCACTTCCGCGCTTGGCTCACCGGGTTGCTACGCGGTTGAAGTGTTTGTAAACATAATAACTACTCGAAAATTGGTTTGTTTCGCGCAAACAGTCAGGGGAAGGTGTGTGTGTGTGTGTGAGGGTCTGTGGTCGCTCTGTGTATGAATTATGATCGGGCAAAGCAGATGAAATTCGCAGAAAATCTCTTCCTGTACATTTGTCATGTGATAATAAGCTTGTCCTTATAGCTTCACCATCGGGCGGCCTAAAACAAACTGCACTTGAAAGCTTTTACAACAATTTAAGCACTAGAAGAAGGACCTCCAGGTATTTTGCAAGTTTGGACTCAGCAAGAGTAGAGGTAAAAAACTGTACCAAAGGTCCTACACAGTTAAACGATGGTAAGAAGTGGGACTTTAAGTAAAATACCACAAAATGATGCTGAGTCTAAGCAATACATCCGACAATCCTTAATCGATTGTATAATCTTTGTTATGTGGAGATAAACTATTACGTCGTTGTTGATTTATTGAAGAAACTATGACCAAAACATAATGAGGCACTTCCTGAGGATCTCTTCCGTTGAATGGCTGGAAATACTCAACTGACCTCACCATGGATCAATAGAGTTTTGTTAGCAAACCCCAAACAGAGGACCTTATCTATTCAATCTGTATACTACGTTAAGTAATAGCTCATCGCTGATACATAGAAAATTGGAAAAAATACGGCAGCTGGTGGCGAAGGACCAATCTTTAGTTTAAACTTGGAACCAGTTGTCTTCAATTTTCTCTTCTTTCTTGACCTAACGACGCCTTTAGGTCATGCGTACCATTTCTGGCTTACTACACTTATTGTTACCGCATAGTTGGATAATCAGTCCTCACTATGCGGGAACGGCCCAGATGATACTTGAACCCCGGTCCCGCCGTGTGAAGACCGGCGCCGCCGTCGCATCTACCACCGGGCCGCCAACTTTATTGGGTTAATTTTGTCAAGAATACATCGTGTTCTGGTGGACATAAGGGACTGGGTTTTTGCGACGGGTTTCTAATGCCTTTGTTCCTTGTAATCGGTAACAGGAAATAAGATTATAAAATTTTAATGAGTTTATTATACCTTGCTTCTCTCAAGTACTGGGCGCCTCCATCCATATCTATCATAATTGAAAAAGGACCACAACTCATGATATGCATGATATTTGAACAAAAAGAATCAGGAACTGACATCTGTTTAAAACTAGTTCAGGCCGAAGTCAGGGGAAACCCTGATGGAGGGCCGAAGCAATTCTGACGTGCAAATCTGTTTAAAACTAAATGCCTTGTGATAAAAAAGGTCATCTTTTGATACTTTGTTTGACATGTCTTTCTTGGCTTGCATCTCTGGAACTAGATACTATAAATGGGATATATTTTGGCGTATTGAAATGTATAAGGATTACAATAATTTAAAGAAATTTTTATTTCTTCTGACCGACGCCCTCTCGATTGTACAATATTGTTGTCTAGATATTACATTCGACCACACCCGAAACGCATTGAACGAGAGCGCTCTGTTCCAATTTGTGTTAACATGTGTTGCTTCCGAAAGCTGTTTCCTTTATCCTATTCATCGCACATGACTACAAGCCTTTTATTTTCCACATTTTCCCACCAAAGCTTACAGCGAATTCATTTGTCCCGGTAGCGATCGGAGCGACAATACTCTACTACAATTTCCCGTGAGCAGATAAAGGAAAACGAGAGCATTACAATTGCGCAGCTTATTATTCCGGCCAAACAGAACCACATCGTGGGTGTGTGCGCGCGTGTGGAGTGGAGAAAAGCGGGGACGCTTCAGCATCACTGATTTTTCCCACACAATTTTCATCCACTCTCGCGCCACTCGGTACAATCGTTCCGTCCAATCACTTTGATGCATCGGTAGAATTGTTCGATTCCCATCAATTCCCCCAGCTGCTTGGCTGTGGGCACCGTTGCACTGCTGCTCGCTGCAACAGATGCACCGATGCGAATCGATCCTCCACCAAAAGGGGCAATGAAAAACTAAACCTTCAATCATTGGCGTGAGCGGTTCGGGTTTTTAGCTTTCGCAGTCACCACACACCAGCAGGATAATGTTTTCGTTAGAAAGGAAGCAGATAAATTGTTGCTCGAATGCACCTGAAAGAAGGCGGTCGTTTGGTCCATTGAATGATGGGTTTGTGTGTGTACAGATGGTATTTTGCTAGCTTCTAATGCAAGCAGCAGATTTCAACACTTCTAAAGCAACTTCTGTTATTGAAACGCTTCACCCTTCAAAGGCCGCGCATCGTCCATCCACCGTGGTCCGCACACACCGAGCAGTAACCCGAGCGCGCCTTTGCCTTCACTTTACAACGATCAATATCAAAAGTTGCCGGCAAGAAATCGAGAAACCATCCCGGAATGTCACCTCGGCAATGCAACCGATACCGATCATTTTGCTTCGCTCGTCATTCTCCATTTCAGCCCCCCCCCACATTTACAATTCAATTTGTTCGCATTCGCTTTCCAACTCGTGTTTCTCTAGCATGAGGGCGGTCGGGAGAGCGAGAGTTTGCAAGTAATGGGGGGGAGGTGGAAAATGGAGTGGAAAGTGCAACGGATGTTCTTAACAGGGATCTGGATCTAAATGACGAGCGAGCTGCACAGGAAATAGCCGCTCACTTCACACTCCACACCTGCGTCTCGAGGCCATTTACTGCGTCCGGTGACGCAAAAGGCTTTCGGAACGGGTACTTCATTAGAGAGATGGATGTACTCTCCGCTATTGATTGAATGCATTTCTTTTCCGTACCATATCTCTCTACGGAGGTACTACCACCGATATCAAGTCAAGGATGTTGAAGAAAAGCCGACTTTTGAAGCGACGATGCATTACCACAACTTAAAGAATGTTAAAGACACAAGGTCAGACTCGTTTTAGTCGTGAGGATGTTTAAATAGCCCATTAAAACATTAAAGTTACACATATACAAGAAGGGAGATAGGCTAGATTACGATGTTGAATATCGCCTACAAGATTCTCTCCCTAGTAATACAAGATAGACTTGTCTCATTCGTTGAAGAGATAGTTAGAAACTATCAGAGAGGATTCCGAAACGGAAAATCCAACACTGACCAGATATTCACCATACGGCAAATCTTGGAGAAGATGGCGGAGCAGCAGCTACACTCCTACCATCCTCTTCATTGATTTTAAAGCCGCATACGATAGCACAGCCAGGGTAAAACTAGACGACGCAATAAGCTCATTTGGAATCCCGGCCAAGCCTACCAGGCTTGTTCCACCAAGGATCTGCGCCAGGGAGAGGGGCTTGCTTGCCTCCTATTCAATATGGCGCTAGAGAGGGTTATCCGAGACTCGGAGGTGGAAACTTCGGGAACCATCTTCTATAAGTCACTCCAGATCTTGGCATGGACGCTGATGACATAGACATCATTGATTTGAGGCTCTCCTATGTAGAAGGAAGCTTACCAAAGGATCGAACATGCGGCACTGAACCTCGGGTTGGAGATCAACGAGGCAAAAACCTAAATGATGGTGGCACCACCAGCGGCTCTGTTAACAAACACTGATTTACACAGGGATGATGTACAGATAGGTGATCGCACCTTCGAAGTCGTCCAAAACTTCACCTATCTGGGGTCAAAAGTCAGCACCGACAACAACAGAAGTTGAGTTGCGCGAGGGGGTGCTGGCTGCCAACTGGTCATACTACAGCCTGAGGAAACTTCTCCACTCAAAATACCTGTCGCGACTGACGAAGCTGGGACTGTACAGAACCTTTATAGTCCCAGTACTCACACACGCCTCTGAGACACGGACTTTGAATGAGTGGAAGGACAATGGAGGTGGCACTAGAACGACAAGCTCTATAAGCTGTACGGTGATCTCACCATCGTGCAGCGAATTAGGCTCGCCAGGCTCCGGTGGGCTGGTCATGTCATGAGAATGGCGCCGGACGACCCAGCCCGTAAAGTCCTTTTAGGCCATGCACATGGACAGAGGAGGCGTGGTAGGCCCAAAGTCAGATGGAGTGATGGCGTTGATGCGTCCGCCAGAACGGCCGGGATAATGAATTGGCAGACGACGGCGCTAGACGAGGATTGTTGCTGCAGGCCAAGACCGCCAAGCAGTTGTAGCGCCTGAAAAGGAAAGAGGCACTGTCTTTATGTGCCGTTCTCAAATTACGAATCGACCCCAAAATAAAAAAAGAGAGAACGGAGATTGATTATTTCAACAAATTAACGAACACATAATCGAATCGATGTGTTCTCGCTAGTATTGGTGCTACCGTACAGTCCGAATCCTCATTTAGCCGTCCGTTTTTTCATTGGTGGTCAATTTAAATCGGTTTTCTTAGCAAATACTCTGCCGGTGACTCCCTACGAAGCTCTTCCCATCCCTAGCACACATATGGCGATTGGGTTTGGCTTAAAACTTCGTTCGAAAATTCCCAAACGCTAATGAAGAAAAGAAGCAAAAAACGGAAAACGATATCAAAAAGGCAAGTCACAAAAAAACACAAACTGGCACGAATTGAATGAACAAACTTAACGAAGGATAATGGAAATGTATTGGACAGAAGCAACGCAACACAAAAAACGAATTATTTTGTTTTGTTTTGCTTTCGTTCCCTGTCATTACGCTTTGCGGATAAGGCTCGGCACGATAGCTTTGACAGGAACAGGTTGACAATCGACGCCTTTTTGCCCAGGTTGTGTTAGGGTTGTGTTGGTGCAGTGATAGTGGGATAGGATTGTGGAGTCGCAAAAAATTAAGCTTCTTTAAAGCGAACAAGAAAAGAGGACAGAGCGCTCTCGCTCGCTCGAGAAAGTAAGAAGATAAATTAAATGAAAACAGAAAATGTCTTAGAGAATTGGTTTTTACCACTTTTTATGTTTTTATCCAGCCCATCTCCCCGAACGAAAACTCTGTTTTGCAACAGTGCACAACCCCAAAAAACTATAAGTTTGCCTGAAAGTTGCTTTCCTCCTTGTGTGTCCAGCAGTACAACAGGTAGCGCCCGCCAAGTTTTGCACAAGGTGAAAAGCGGCCAACTTTAAGCACAAAGTTAAACTCTTGTCCCGCGAAGGAATGCTTGGTAGTTGTGGCGTTGAATAATGAAACAGATTCATACTTTCAAGTGTCTCGCCCCGAACTTTTTGTACCCTAGCGACTGGAGGCTTTTGACTATAGCAGGCGCAAAGCGCCTTTTTTGTAGTTTCTTCTACGCGAAATAGTTAGGACACGGCGACACCTACCTTGTCAGTAACTCTCAGTTCTGGGAGAGGAGACAAAAAAACCGGTGCAAAAGGCAGAACTAAAGACTGGGCAAGCTTCTTAGCGTGTCTTCGGTTGCAAGGAATAATTTCGCTACGACCGCGACCACGACACACACACAAAAAACCCCGACCGGATGGTGGGTAAAGTGACACTGGTGTCCTGGTACCATTGCACCAGAAAGAGTCATCCAGCGAGCGCAGCGCGACAGCACAAACTCGCGAGAAAGCGGGAAAAGAAAAGTATTAAAAGTTTAATTAAATGAGGTTATTGTGTGTGTGTAACTGGCGAGTGATCGTGGAACGGAGAGGGACGGTCGGTGTGCAAAGATTTGCCCATGTCCAAAAGTAACTTAAACCCAACCCAACCGACGACGACAACGACAGCGAACGCTGAGTCCGGTGAAGAACGACACGGAGTAAGGTAGGTACGTACAGCTTTGTAATAGTGTAATTATGCTGCTGGAAATTGGATTTTAGAGCTTCGAATCCCTTCGGTGCAGTTCATTTTCATACCGTGTGGCCGTTGGCAATTTATATATACATCGTTTTTTTTTGTCGCAGTTCAAGAAGGCTTGAGCTACTCGGAACGGGTGCAGAAAAGGCGTGGAAAGGCGCTTTATCGGCAGCCTATTGTGACAAGGAAAATAAAAGCGAAAAATCGGTGCCATTTTGATCATCTTGGTCCTGGTGCTCTGCTTAGCCAGTCGTTGGTTGGGTTGAAGTTGCAATTCAAACGTTTCTCTCCCTCTATTTCTTCGTCCTACGAAACGTGACTCTGGATTGGCAGAACTTTATCTTCCAACAGTCTTTTTTGATGGTCTTTGATGAAGCGTGTTGCATTGCGGACGAGATTCCCCGCACTTGTGATGCACATTTCGTGTTTGGAAGTTAAATGCTTGAAAGTATGTGCTTATGCGATTTTATCCTATCCTAACCAAGCTGCTATCTGTAACTGATACCCGGGGTAAGTTCTTTTCGCCGAAAAGCATCCACTTAGAGATTTGCGCAAGGCAAAGGATTTAACTCCATCATAACTTAAAATGATTGAACACTCTTATCGCCGTCCGAAAATCGTGCCATGTAAATCTGTTGACTTTCATTAGTTGGGGCGCCCCCCCCCCCCAAATCGCCGACCGGAAACGCAATCCGAACTCAATCACCATTAAGAACGAACGGAACGGAATTAAGATAACAAATTTCTTCAATAAATATTTTCCATCCTTGCTTCGGCCTTTTTCCCATTGCCGGGGTCTGGGTCCTCACACACGGATAAAGATATCGAGTGGCAATTCCACATTAGAAACGGCCTCCAAGAAAGAAGGCAGCATGGCGAAGAAACGTGCTAACATGGGTATAAAACTGTCTGGTTCGTTTGCGAAAGGCAAACATATTCGTCTTGTCCCAAACGTTCCCTTCTTCGTTGAACCCTGGGCGCTTGGCGGTGCGTTGTAGAACAAGCTATCTGTGTGCCCCATTCGCCCGGCAGGGACCAACTACTACTTCTTGGACGCGAGGATTCCTATCCAAAAAAAAAACAACTTGGATAAAAATGCAAAACGATCGGTTCAGTAAGTAGGCCTGGAGCTGCTCTTTCGCTGATCCATTTTCCAGCGATGTGATTGCCAAGGCTCCGAGGAATGGGAGAAAGCATTTTCAAAGGAATAAATTTGCACCAGTTCCTTCAACGGCGCTGAATCGCATAAAAATGCTATTTGCTTATTTTTAGCATATTTCCGTTTTCCCGATTTCCCGACCCGTGCTCTGGTGGCGCTTTTCTTCCCCCCTTTGGACAGACAGACATCGCACATTCACACCCTTGTGCACGTGAGCACGGAACACTTTACAAGCCGGAGGGGGGTTTGGGCGGGACACCCATATTTCGAAGAAGGGAAAATATTTTTCCCATCGATTTATCGCTCAAGTGCTCAGGTGTCTGGATTGTCGGCCGACGGGTTTTTCGGGGCTTGATGAAAGGATATCAATGCTTACGGGCCGTTGAGCAATGAGTTGGTGGCAATGCGTTGGGATTTGGAGGATCGTGCCAAAGATAAGAAGGATTTTAGGGATACGCCTTTACCCACACAGAGACACACTTTGGTGTGCCAAAAACTCCGGACAGATTCACGTGATCTTCAAGGACTTAAGCTCACAACAACCGGTCGCCGGATCGTCACCAGCGTGTTCGGTTGTCTGGCACTCCGGAATCAGATTAAAACTTTCAATCATCATAAAATTGACACAAATGAAAGAGAAAGATGTAATGGACGGGGATGTGGCATGGCAGACGGTGCCGAAAAACTCAAGTTTGAAGTTGGAAGCGGAGAGCGAACACATTTCTGCAACAAATTGAGTTGTTCAGTTGATTGCACAAACGTGTGGCTCTAACTTAGTTCCTTTTGTGGCGCTCCCGGACCCCCCCATCCGGGATTGATGTGCGGAGGTAGTGTAGAATGCGGGCACGCCCAAGCTCACATGCTCCAGGCATCACACCCGGGGCATCGGCATCGGAGGTGGAGACACTACACACATTGAATCTCCGCTTCGGAAGATACTTTCGGAAGGATCCGAACCGCGTGGATGGATGGTTGAATCCAACCATCCCGGGGAAGACATACCGGAAGCAAGCCCGTGGAATCGTAGACCGTTGCCGACCGAATGATGTGGAGAAAATGTGTTGTAGATTTATGCAAAACAGCTCCCGGAACTTCGCCTCCGCCGTGCCGAAGTGGTGGTGGCACGCTATCGAGAAATGAGCTGACGCGGGACAATTTATACTTCCAGCGCTGGTGCTGCTACTCTGCTGCTGCTGCTGCTGTTGCATCCATTTATTCGCTTCTTCTGACGAAAACGTGCTCCGAGTGGTTGAAATGTGTATTATTTGGCGCTTTGTGTGTGTGTTGGCGTGGCGTGCGAAGAAGAGGGATCCGGAAAAGCATGTTGAATGTCTCGGCATGCGGATCTTGCGGTATTCAGATTAGCAGATTACCAGACACAACGCTGCACTGGTGTCGCTTGTTAGCGCGGCAAATCGGTAGTACGCTTCACGGCGAAAGCCATCGTGTGTATGATGCGCCGCAAAACCACAATAGCTAGAAACGATACAAGCGTAATTCACACTAATAAGTACACGGTAATGCCGGTAGTTGGTTGGGACACCTGCAGCTTCATTGCTGGTTGTCATCGGTCGCCGTTTTGTCTTGTGCTTCAATCAAGTTACACCTAACTTAGCATCAAGTTAGCTAAGAGGCTCAAAGTAGGCGACGCTTTTTGAAGAAATGCTCTCGCTCTTTTGACAGTCGACGTATATGGGGAGACGTTTGACAGCGCCGTTTGTGACTACAACAACCACCGATTCGATTCGATAAACTAACGTAAGGATAAAAGTGTTTTTCCAACTCGCTTTGCCCGGTGGCACAAACAAACCATCCAACCATAACGCTCGATGCGCCACACTTCGTTGAACGTTGTTCCATCACGAACTGTCCTGCCCGTGCTGCCACCGTTCGCGTGTATCCTTTGATGAGTTGCTGACGCTTTTCGTTGGGCCAGCTCCTTTTAACGGCTTGTTTTCGGTAACCCACTTATCGATGAAGCTGAAAGTTTTTCCTCCCCCGCCCCCATCAACCGGTGTGTGCGCTGCACTTTGACGAAGTCGTTAAAGACGTTCATTCGAAAAGTTTCGGTGTGCTCGTGGGTAGGTTAGTGCGTGTGTCTTCTTGCTGTAGAGCAAACGGTGGAGCAAAAAACGAAGGTTCCAAACTCATAAAACGAACTCTGATTCTTTTACGTCGAACCTCCAGCCAGCGACAAACTTCAACCCGAAGCGCGCCCTACAAAGTTATGAAAATTGGTCACAAACTTTACGTTCTGTTTGATTTTGCAGGATCTGCGTGTGCGTGTACGCTGCAACGAACATCTGCAACTGTAGGATGAGCGGTTCTGCAAAAGTGCTTGTCGATCGAATATTCCATTGGCCTCGGGCACAAAACTCGTCGGCATAATCGTCATAATCAAATAAATCATCATGCAGCTCCGAGAAGGCTGGCGGCGTTATTCGACGGCACACGGCGGCCATACGATTTGATTTGATTGGCTCTTCGAACGCACACGCACACACACACACTCGGAGGAACAAGGGAAATCGTTACACACGCCCCGTGGTCTACGATATCGATTGTGTGTGTGTGTGCCAGCTTCCGGAAAGGGCTACCGATGGTGGCAGGTGGCGACGATAGTGGAAGCATCGTCCGTTTATTATGCGAACTATTATGAGGTGCGTTTGAGCTGTCGGTCCATGTGGAGGGAAGATTTATGATGTTCTTTTGTCAGCGTATTATCTCCTTTCCAGTGCACTTGAATTGTTGATCTCCCCGGACGCCGACGACACGGTAAGCTCAATCTGCTTCATCATCATCACAGCCATCATCATCATCATCATCATCATCATCGCCGTCGTCGTCATGCTACACTCATCAGTGGTCCTGGTGCAGACACAATGGAAATCCTAAAACACCCGAGCAGCAGCGATGCATGGTTGGCCTCTGGTTGGCTCATCGAACGTGCCTAAGGCTGCGGATTTTCGAGTTCGACACTTGATTCGATGGATTAAATGTAAATGAGAATTTTCCAATCGGAATTTCCTTCGGCAGCAAGGTTGTTAGACTGCTGAAGTGGTGCAGAGAGCATGTGTGCACACGGTCTCTTGAGCTCGGTTATGCTCCAATGTTGACAACAGATGGTTTTCGATGAGCCAGTGGTTTGAGCTGTCATGCATGCATGCTCCGGTTAAAAGCGCTTCCGTCAGTTACAACCTCGTCTAGAGGCACATGTTTGCCGAAGCATGCTCCGGCGGTCGAGATGTGGCTGCTGCTTACACCCTTGAACGAGCACATTTTTGACAGTCTTTATTGATTACTGCACAGGCAACAGGAACGGGACAGACAGGCTCTTAAAATAAACCATCAAAACATCACCATCGTCATGCGTCCACAAGAAAATGCACGTGAGCGTTTTATGGGCACTGAGTTTCTTTGAAGATGCTCCTAAACTTCCACCCCGACAGGCCTCGGGGGACGTGTATTGATCTGCGCTTCCTCTTGCTTGGCAATCAATGAACTGGCAAGCACAAATTAAAATTCTCCCTCCCGCCGGTCCTTAATTTCCTTTTAGCCCATTGAAAGTTTTCGACAACAGCTCAGCAAGTATTAGAATTTACTTGGAAGCAAACCGATAGCAACACACGCGCGCGCGCGCGCCGAAACCTTATCAAAGCCGTGGCGGCCGAACCACCGCACCGAAGGCAAACGGAACAATTTAAGTGTGGCTTTGGCTGGGGAGGACACCCGAAATTGCAAACAGTGGAGAACAAATTATCGGCTAATTGAGTTATGTGCGACATTTTGCTGTGTACTTTTGATCTCGCGCGACCACTCTCCTAGTGACGCCAGGGCGACCACACGCTACGGTTTGCTGCTTTTGCTGCGTCTCCATTTTGTGTGTCCGGTTTGCCTACTTACGCGGAGCGAACTTTCGGTTTTTGGAAGATGTTGTGGCTACAGAATGGAATTGTTGCCTGGGGGGGCGTGTGGAGTTGTAATGTTTTGGAGCTGGAGTTGAAGTACGCTGGAAAGACAGCGCTACTCGCTAATGTTGCGCAACAGCTGCACGGAAAAATCGTCCTGGAAGGTTGGGTCCCGGTTTGGGGAACGCCTCATGAAACGTCATTAGCTGCCGGGGCTCTTAGAAGTAACTGAAGTGAAACTTCATTAAGCATTCCGTTACAAAAACCCGAGAGTTTGCCGGAGGTTTTGCGAGTGCCGGGATCGATTATTTGGCAGCATTGCTTTGCCTTAGTGTCGAACATCTGTCGCAGTTTGAAGCGTTACTGCAAGCTCCGTGCTTCGTGCTTGATTGCTGCAATAATTTGTAACATTATCTTAGAGTCCTTTTCTGTTCTTTATCTTTCCAGAAAATCCCCACAGGCTCAAAGTTAACATAGAACAATTAAAACAGGCACTTCCGTCTTTCATCCCGCTTACTGAGTTACATCCCGAAGCAAGCAGCGTTGGTGTGTGGTCATAAATGAGCAAATAATCACAGGGAGTGCAACGGCAATTAAGAGTTCCGTTTGACAGTTTCACTCACTTGCAAGAGTGGCAGAGAATGAACCCTGTACGTGTTGTGGTGAGGCTTGTTGATAAAGTTGATGACGATAAGGCATCTCTTACCGTGCCCGAAGTCAACAATATCGTCGCCCGGCAGGGACCAACTACTACTTCTTGGACGCGAGGATTCCCATCCAAAAAAAAGAACTTGGATAAAAATGCAAAACGATCGGTTCAGTAAGTAGGCCTGGAGCTGCTCTTTCGCTGATCCATTTTCCAGCGATGTGATTGCCAAGGCACCGAGGAATGGGAGAAAGCATTTTCAAAGGAATAAATTTGCACCAGTTCCTTCAACGGCGCTGAATCGCATAAAAATGCTATTTGCTTATTTTTAGCATATTTCCGTTTTCCCGATTTCCCGACCCGTGCTCTGGTGGCGCTTTTCTTCCCCCCGTTGGACAGACAGACATCGCACATTCACACCCTTGTGCACGTGAGCACGGAACACTTTACAAGCCGGGGGTGTTTGGACGGGACACCCATATTTCGAAGAAGGGAAAATATTTTTCCCATCGATTTATCGCACAAGTGCTCAGGTGTCTGGATTGTCGGCCGACGGGTTTTTCGGGGCTTGATGAAAGGATATCAATGCTTACGGGCCGATGAGCAATGAGTTGGTGGCAATGCGTTGGGATTTAAAGGATCGTGCCAAAGATAAGAAGGATTTTAGGGATACGCCTTTACCCACACAGAGACACACTTTGGTGTGCCAAAAACCCGGGACAGATTCACGTGATCTTCAAGGACTTAAGCTCACGACACACCGGTTGCCGGATCGTCACCAGCGTGTTCGGTTGTCTGGCACTCCGGAATCAGATTAAAACTTTCAATCATCATAAAATTGACACAAATGAAAGAGAAAGATGTAATGGACGGGGATGTGGCATGGCAGACGGTGCCGAAAAACTCAAGTTTGAAGTTGGAAGCGGAGAGCGAACACATTTCTGCAACAAATTGAGTTGTTCAGTTGATTGCACAAACGTGTGGCTCTAACTTAGTTCCTTTTGTGGCGCTCCCGGACCCCCCCATCCGGGATTGATGTGCGGAGGTAGTGTAGAATGCGGGCACACCCAAGCTCACATGCTCCAGGCATCACACCCGGGGCATCGGCATCGGAGGTGGAGACACTACACACATTGAATCTCCGCTTCGGAAGATACTTTTCACAAGGATCCGAACCGCGTGGATGGATGGTTGAATCCAACCCCGGAGAAGACATACCGGAAGCAAACCCGTGGAATCGTAGACCGTTGCCGAGCGAATGATGTGGAGAAAATGTGTTGTAGATTTATGCAAAACAGCTCCCGGAACTTCGCCTCCGCCGTGCCGAAGTGGTGGTGGCACGCTATCGAGAAATGAGCTGACGCGGGACAATTTATACTTCCAGCGCTGGTGCTGCTACTTTGCTGCTGCTGCTGCTGTTGCATCCATTTATTCGCTTCTTCTGACGAAAACGTGCTCCGAGTGGTTGAAATGTGTATTATTTGGCGCTTTGTGTGTGTGTTGGCGTGGCGTGCGAAGAAGAGGGATCCGGAAAAGCATGTTGAATGTCTCGGCATGCGGAACTTGCGGTATTCAGATTAGCAGATTACCAGACACAACGCTGCACTGGTGTCGCTTGTTAGCGCGGCAAATCGGTAGTACGCTTCACGGCGAAAGCCATCGTGTGTATGATGCGCCGCAAAACCACAATAGCTAGAAACGATACAAGCGTAATTCACACTAATAAGTACACAGTAATGCCGGTAGTTGGTTGGGACACCTGCAGTTTCATTGCTGGTTGTCATCGGTCGCCGTTTTGTCTTGTGCTTCAATCAAGTTACAGCTAACTTAGCATCTAGTAGCTAAGAGGCTCAAAGTAGGCGACGCTTTTTGAAGAAATGCTCTCGCTCTTTTGACAGTCGACGTATATGGGGAGACGTTTGACAGCGCCGTTTGTGACTACAACAACCACCGATTCGATTCGATAAACTAACGTAAGGATAAAAGTGTTTTTCCAACTCGCTTTGCCCGGTGGCACAAACAAACCATCCAACCATAACGCTCGATGCGCCACACTTCGTTGAACGTTGTTCCATCACGAACTGTCCTGCCCGTGCTGCCACCGTTCGCGTGTATCCTTTGATGAGTTGCTGACGCTTTTCGTTGGGCCAGCTCCTTTTAACGGATTTTTTTTTGTAACCCACTTATCGATGAAGCTGAAAGTTTTTCCTCCCCCGCCCCCATCAACCGGTGTGTGCGCTGCACTTTGACGAAGTCGTTAAAGACGTTCATTCGAAAAGTTTCGGTGTGCTCGTGGGTAGGTTAGTGCGTGTGTCTTCTTGCTGTAGAGCAAACGGTGGAGCAAAAAAAGAAGGTTCCAAACTCATAAAACGAACTCTGATTCTTTTACGTCGAACCTCCAGCCAGCGACAAACTTCAACCCGAAGCGCGCCCTACAAAGTTATGAAAATTGGTCACAAACTTTACGTTCTGTTTGATTTTGCAGGATCTGCGTGTGCGTGTACGCTGCAACGAACATCTGCAACTGTAGGATGAGCGGTTCTGCAAAAGTGCTTGTCGATCGAATATTCCATTGGCCTCGGGCACAAAACTCGTCGGCATAATCGTCATAATCAAATAAATCATCATGCAGCTCCGAGAAGGCTGGCGGCGTTATTCGACGGCACACGGCGGCCATACGATTTGATTTGATTGGCTCTTCGAACGCACACGCACACACACACACTCGGAGGAACAAGGGAAATCGTTACACACGCCCCGTGGTCTACGATATCGATTGTGTGTGTGTGTGTGCCAGCTTCCGGAAAGGGCTACCGATGGTGGCAGGTGGCGACGATAGTGGAAGCATCGTCCGTTTATTATGCGAACTATTATGAGGTGCGTTTGAGCTGTCGGTCCATGTGGAGGGAAGATTTATGATGTTCTTTTGTCAGCGTATTATCTCCTTTCCAGTGCACTTGAATTGTTGATCTCCCCGGACGCCGACGACACGGTAAGCTCAATCTGCTTCATCATCATCACAGCCATCATCATCATCATCATCATCATCATCGCCGTCGTCGTCATGCTACACTCATCAGTGGTCCTGGTGCAGACACAATGGAAATCCTAAAACACCCGAGCAGCAGCGATGCATGGTTGGCCTCTGGTTGGCTCATCGAACGTGCCTAAGGCTGCGGATTTTCGAGTTCGACACTTGATTCGATGGATTAAATGTAAATGAGAATTTTCCAATCGGAATTTCCTTCGGCAGCAAGGTTGTTAGACTGCTGAAGTGGTGCAGAGAGCATGTGTGCACACGGTCTCTTGAGCTCGGTTATGCTCCAATGTTGACAACAGATGGTTTTCGATGAGCCAGTGGTTTGAGCTGTCATGCATGCATGCTCCGGTTAAAAGCGCTTCCGTCAGTTACAACCTCGTCTAGAGGCACATGTTTGCCGAAGCATGCTCCGGCGGTCGAGATGTGGCTGCTGCTTACACCCTTGAACGAGCACATTTTTGACAGTCTTTATTGATTACTGCACAGGCAACAGGAACGGGACAGACAGGCTCTTAAAATAAACCATCAAAACATCACCATCGTCATGCGTCCACAAGAAAATGCACGTGAGCGTTTTATGGGCACTGAGTTTCTTTGAAGATGCTCCTAAACTTCCACCCCGACAGGCCTCGGGGGACGTGTATTGATCTGCGCTTCCTCTTGCTTGGCAATCAATGAACTGGCAAGCACAAATTAAAATTCTCCCTCCCGCCGGTCCTTAATTTCCTTTTAGCCCATTGAAAGTTTTCGACAACAGCTCAGCAAGTAATAGAATTTACTTGGAAGCAAACCGATAGCAACACACGCGCGCGCGCGCGCCGAAACCTTATCAAAGCCGTGGCGGCCGAACCACCGCACCGAAGGCAAACGGAACAATTTAAGTGTGGCTTTGGCTGGGGAGGACACCCGAAATTGCAAACAGTGGAGAACAAATTATCGGCTAATTGAGTTATGTGCGACATTTTGCTGTGTACTTTTGATCTCGCGCGACCACTCTCCTAGTGACGCCAGGGCGACCACACGCCACGGTTTGCTGCTTTTGCTGCGTCTCCATTTTGTGTGTCCGGTTTGCCTACTTACGCGGAGCGAACTTTCGGTTTTTGGAAGATGTTGTGGCTACAGAATGGAATTGTTGCCTGGGGGGGCGTGTGGAGTTATAATGTTTTGGAGCTGGAGTTGAAGTACGCTGGAAAGACAGCGCTACTCGCTAATGTTGCGCAACAGCTGCACGGAAAAATCGTCCTGGAAGGTTGGGTCCCGGTTTGGGGAACGCCTCATGAAACGTCATTAGCTGCCGGGGCTCTTAGAAGTAACTGAAGTGAAACTTCATTAAGCATTCCGTTACAAAAACCCGAGAGTTTGCCGGAGGTTTTGCGAGTGCCGGGATCGATTATTTGGCAGCATTGCTTTGCCTTAGTGTCGAACATCTGTCGCAGTTTGAAGCGTTACTGCAAGCTCCGTGCTTCGTGCTTGATTGCTGCAATAATTTGTAACATTATCTTAGAGTCCTTTTCTGTTCTTTATCTTTCCAGAAAATCCCCACAGGCTCAAAGTTAACATAGAACAATTAAAACAGGCACTTCCGTCTATCATCCCGCTTACTGAGTTACATCCCGAAGCAAGCAGCGTTGGTGTGTGGTCATAAATGAGCAAATAATCACAGGGAGTGCAACGGCAATTAAGAGTTCCGTTTGACAGTTTCACTCACTTGCAAGAGTGGCAGAGAATGAACCCTGTACGTGTTGTGGTGAGGCTTGTTGATAAAGTTGATGACGATAAGGCATCTCTTACCGTGCCCGAAGTCAACAATATCGCTCCTACCTATCGAGGGTAGGCAAACGCCAATCAAGAAATTACTGTTAACCCACACGAAGCAAAGGGCACCGATGCAAGTGTCATCCGTCAACAAGTTCTCTCTCACCAGGAACGTCTCACCATCGCTATTGGCCTAAGATGAAGATGACGTTTTATCTTCCCTCGCTCGTTACACGGCAATCCATGGGCACAGGTGATGTGCACGACACGAAACTTCCCAACTGTCGTAGTTGGGGCGCGTTGGGGGTTTTCGTTAAAGTGATCATTTGCCCAATTTAAACTTTTCTCTCCCCGTCCCGTTGTATTGTGCCGGTTTCCCAGATATTAAGGATCAGCTGCCGTGGAATGGGCGATAAAACGTTGTCATCGTTGCAGTGTAACATTTGCCCACACCCTTCCAACATGCAGTATGCAACGAGCCAGACATCATCGTCGTCGTCGTCGTCGTCGTCAGCAGCAACAGTAGCAGGGTCAAAATGTCAAGACCATCGGGGAAGCACTAACTCGTCGTCGTCCTGCGTTACGCGAATGTGTCACCATCGGCTTTTGCATTTCCTCGCACCGCTGTTGAGAGCGGTCGTTCGAAAAAGCACCGTGTTGCCGAGGACGTCACAGCGTCCACAGAAGGTAAACTTTTAATCAGCTTTATGCGTCCGAACTACCGACCGGCCGGCTGAATGAGACAACCGTGGCATTGAAGATGTCACACAAAGTCAGCCCGCTATCCGCGACATACGAACAAAACGACTCGCGTGTCCAGGGATGACTAGCAACTCAACTCAAACACGCACAAGTTCTTTTGTTATGTATATGAGTGGTTTAAAATTATAATAAACACCTTAAAACGCGCCTAGGTGACAGTCGGTGTCGGTTTGCTCCAATGGGCGACGTTCGGCAGCTTGATTTAAACAACTTTGCGCAGGGGAAAACCGCGACATCCCGGAAAAGCTCGCGGATCACACGGGATGCACACGGAAACAGGTCTAATTTGACACACGAAAATTGTTGTTAGTTTTCGTCGTTCGTCTTGGGCCGGGGTGGGTGTTTTATGAAGCATCGCCGGTTGTGCTGTAGACATTTGATTTTCCTGTTCGCCTGCTCGAGAACTTGATCGACGGCAACGATGACAAGGACTCCTCCTTGGTTTCGGTGCCTTGTGCCTGGGCGGTTCTCGCTTTCATCAGCCTTTGCTTATGCAAATTAGTCAAACATTAGCCACACTTCGGTGATGGCGCAGTGTTTTTGGGGCGAAGAAAGTTATCCCTTATACTACTACACACGCGCACACTGGCGAAGGCGATGAATTAGAACATTAAACCGAGAGTCTTGGTCGTGGGAAGCGTTGCCCTTTTATTTGCCATGTGTTGTATATCGGTTAGCGGAAGATGAAGGATGCGCACGTGAGCGGTTTTGTGGATTTCTGTGGAGCGTAAGCGAGCGCTCTCTGTTCCTCGCAAAAAGGAAAGCTCCTTTTTCCTGCTGTTGGTTTGTTCGTTTGTTCGTTTTTTGTTTTCATCGGAAGCACTTGTGCGATGCTGCACGGATCTTGGAAGGGATTTGATGATCAAACAATGTTCAATACCCGGCCGACATGTTGCCTACCTTGCCGGGCGCACTTTACAGTTGAAACAGTTTATTTATACATCGGCTCCCGCGTCGGTTGGGGGATAAGATAAAATTTCTTACTCCGACAGCACCGTCGCAATATTGATTTAAGTCACTGGCTGCCATCATCGAGCACGAATCGGTTTTCAGGGGATGGATTATGGGGCCGCGTTTCGATGCTCGAAGAGGTTTGCTTGCTTTTGGCCTTTTATCTACCGGAACTGTCGAGAGCGCACACACACACGCAGAAGTTACAATTTTCGCAACAAATCCACTCCCGAAAAAACCAGACACCCGGGGGACACTGAAACGGTACAGACGGAACGGAAGCAATCGATTTACCATCATTACTCAACCGTACTAAGAGGCTGTCGTTTGGTTGTGCGCCCTTAGGCGACAGTTTCCGGGCTCAGTACTTTCATCCAGCCGGATCTCTTATCCTGCCACTTGTGTCCCGCGTGTATGTAGCGCTGCTCACGTCTCATTTTGTGCGTACTTTTTTGCCACACCGATGCCTTTTTGTTTTGTTTCTCGCTGGTTGGTTTTTTTCCGATGTTTGTGTCCCGCTGCAAACGCTTCCTTAGGGAAAGCTTTCGTAGGCTTTTGTCACCAGCTTATATTTCGGTGGTGGTTGCCCAGCGCAATGTCTAGCGAATAGAACGACTGAGGCGAGACAAAAAACAAATCACACACCAACAAATCTGTATTGAAATAAACATCGACTTAGACGAAAGCGGACCAAAAGGTACATCGATTGCGGCGGCCTGTGGAAGCTGTGGCCGTCCTCACCGTGGGAAGCACGGGAACCGGAATTGTAATAAATTGTTTTCCGCTCAAATTGATCCGACCGGAATAGGTAAATGTAACGCCCGCTGATCAACCCCGGCTTGGCCTTTACCCATGGCAACGCAAACAAATAACACAAAAAACACGCCAACCGCGGGATAAACTTTAACATCGTTTTTTTTGCCATGAGTATGGAAATTAATGAAACCACAATCCGCCGGTCCCGAATTCCGAAAGAGGGAAAATGTTTTTAACCGGGGGTTAAAGTTGTGGCACGGATGACAGCTTTAGATGTGGAATGCACCGAAAAAGAAGTTCGGTATTTCATGTCGTTGGTGCTCACGTAAAGCCCACGGATTATACGCTTGTGGTTTGTTGTATTTTTATACTAAAACCTCAATATTTTGTTTGATTTTCTTTACTTAAAAGTCAGTCGTGCATCGAGATTTGATACCAGCCTGACAAATTTTCAAGTAATTGCCTTTATGGCGGAGACTTTCGTTATTACTTACTTACTTACTCTTGGCCTGCTGCAACAATCCTCGATACCGCTCACGGTCTAGCACCGTCGTCTGCCAATCCATTATCCCGGCCGTTCTGGCGGACGCATCAACGCCATCACTCCATCTGACTTTGGGCCTACCACGCCTCCTGTATCCATGTGGACGGCCTAAAACGA
The DNA here is from genome assembly GCA_002091835.1 of Anopheles maculatus. NCBI lineage: Eukaryota > Metazoa > Arthropoda > Insecta > Diptera > Culicidae > Anopheles > Anopheles maculatus. Next base: position 49,915 of record KZ062340.1, read on the forward strand.
CTTTACGGGCTGGGTCGTCCGGTTCTCATGACATGTTCAGCTCACCGGAGATGATGAGATCACCGTACAGCTTATAGAGCTTGTCATTGTGGCGGCTCCTCCATTGTCCTTCCACACATACGGGGCCAAAAATCCTTGTGAGCATCTTCCTCTCGAACGTGGCTAAGAGGGTTTCGTCAGTTTTGGACATAGTCCATGTCTCAGAGACGTATGTGAGTACTGAGACTATAAAGGTTCTGTATAGTCCCAGCTTCGGCCGTCTGTGGAGAAGTTTCCTCAGGCTGTAGTATGACCGGTTGGCAGCCAGCACCCTTGCGCGCAATTCTCGGTGCTGACTTTTGACTCCAGATAAGTGAAGTTTTGGACGACTTCGAAGGTGCGATCACCTATCTGTACATCACCCCTGCGTACATCAGTGTTTGTTAACAGAGCCGCTGGTGGTGCCACCATCATTTTGGTTTTTGCCTCATTGATCTCCAACCCAAGGTTCAGTGCCGCATGCTCGATCCTTTGGTAAGCTTCCTTCTACATAGGAGAGCCTCAAACCAATGATGTCTATGTTATCAGCATACCAGGATCTGTAGTGACTTATAGAAGATGGTCCCCGAGGTTTCCACCTCCGAGTCTCGGATGGCCCTCTCTAGCGCCATTTAGAATAGGAGGCAAGCAAGCCCCTCTCCCTGGCGCAGACCCTTGGTGGTACAAGCCTGGTAAGCTTGGCCGGTATTCCAAATGAGCTCATTGCGTCGTCTAGTTTTACCCTGGCTATGCTATCGTATGCGGCTTTAAAATCAATGAAGAGATGGTAGGAGTGTAGCTGCTGTTCCGCCATCTTCTCCAAGATTTGCCGCATGGTGAATATCTGGTCAGTGGTTGATTTTCCGTTTCGGAATCCTCTTTGATAGTTTCCAACTATCTCTTCAACGAATGGGACAAGCCTGTCTTGTATAACTAGGGAGAGAATCTTGTAGGCGGTATTCAACACCGTAATACCCCCCCGTAATTACACAAACAGTAGCATTAATTAGATAGTAAAGATCATCATCATAAATGCCATATTGAATCGGAGGCAAGCAAGCCCGTCTCCCTGGCGCAGACCCTTGCTGGTAGCAAAGGGCCCTGAGAGTTTTCCATCCACTTTCACCTGGCATGTAATGTTGGTGGTTGTCATACGTTCAAGCCTGGTAAGGTTGGCCAGGATTCCAAATGAGTTTATCGCAATAAACTCATTTGGAATCCGTATAGTTTAATCCTGGGTATGCTATCGTATGCGACTTTAAAATCAATGAAGAGGATGGTATGAGTGTAGCTGCTGCTCCGCCATCTTCTCCAAGATTTGCCGCATGGTTAATATCTGGTCAGTGATTGATTCGGAATCGGAATCCTCTTTGATTGTTTCCAACTATCTCTTCAACGACTGGGACAAATCTATCTTGTATTACTAGGGAGAGAATCCTCCGTTTCTGATCAGCTCGGCTACTATTCCGTCGGTACCTGGTCCCTTGTTGTTCTTGAGCCGACGGATGGCCTTTCCGTGTGTCTTCAATGCTAGGTGGCAGTAGCATGATATCATCTCGTTATTAATACACATAATAACATATTCGTTATTAATAAACATAAATTAAAAACTTTCGTTAAATACAAACACCAATATTGGCGCTGTTCGCTTTACTGTACCCGGATAAACGGGTAAAATATTAAAATAATATGTTGCAAAACGCAGCTGCCAGTCATATTTATTTACTGTTCTTGCAATATTTCATTATGCAACTCATCAGGAAACATGAGAAGGAAACAAATATCATTCAATGTGAGCCGAATCATTCGCAACTTATCATCATCAACCCCGCACTGTCGGGTTTTCCACAAAGTCAGAGATTCTGCTATCAGTAATTATTGACTGCATAAAATGGGGGGGGCGAAAAATGTATGGAAAAGCACACCCAAAACCAAAAAAAAGGAACTATCATCTCGCCGGTGAACACACAAATATGAGTATGAGTGTGCAATGTTCATAATGCTTGTGGTGAGGACACTCGCAACCCGAACCGACAGCAGCAGCAGCAAACCCAGGGCGAAAGATATTCCCTTTTTCGCTGTATGCAAATATGCATTTCCAGTTGCGACGACTACGACGACGACGTTCCGATGTCCCGGAGTCGGATGTCTGAAACGAAGCGAAAAGCGAAGAACAAATGTCGAGTTATGCAAATGTATTCCGTTCCCGGCCTTCATCCGTTCCTGTCCCTTCCGGTACGCAGCAGCAATGCAGCGGCAATGTGGCTTCGGTGGTAACATTCCCGGACACCCCAGGGCACACCTCCGTCACCTCCGCGAATTCTTGGCGTCCCTCGCATCAACAATTTTCGCCACAAAATGGGTTTCTTTCGCATCCGTGCGCCATATCCCGATAAGAAACGGAACCGGTGTGCCGATCATAACCCTAATCGACCACAGGGATTCGCATCATATTTTTCGGCAATAGCTGCTCCGGTGACTGTGTGACGTTTTTCTTTGGGTGGCGTTATGCAAATCGTATGTAAAGGCATCGTAAAATTAATTAGTTTCCATCCAATAAAGAGACCCGATCGAGACGATGGTCAGAGGGTGTGGGTTATTGGAAAGGACACGGGGGGATTGATGAAGGTTTACGAACCATATTTCATGCTCGGCAGATTCGATGAAGGTACACAACCCAGCCCGGTGGATGTTTTGATGTTTTAAAGCCGTGCACTCTTCTGCTGGTCGTTGGCTTGGTAAATTACACCGAAGCTTAATGATGATGATGCATTGCGCCTTTTTCACCTGCCAATCCAGCTCATCTTGTTCGGGGGGCCTGAACTTCAAGGATGACTGAACAAAAGAACGTCCATCGTGCACTTCACAAAATACCATGATTTAAAGGCAAGAGAGACTTGGTTCCGATGGGATATCGCCGCCACCTTGTCTAGTCGTCTGTCGATAGTAGCCTTTTCTACTAATTTTCAGCTCATGTCTCATCTGTCTGGCTCGATGTCAAAGGTTGGGAATTGAACCCTTTTTCGTCTACCCATCGATCTCTTCGATCTATACAACCAATCTTTCACATGGAAAAGCACAAATTTCAATCAAGAGGTTTAAGATTTGAACCCAGACCCAGCTCGGTTGTGTTGCTGGTGTCACGCGTCACTACACCAGGCTATTCAATCGGCTCCAGCTGTCACCGTCGATGTGGACATAAAAATGCAAGCTCGTCCGTTGATGTTCCACGCAAATGTGTTCATCTCCTTTCACCCCAATGAATGTTTTCATTCCATTAATGATGCATAATTGTCTATTTCTGTAACACGAAATTAGGTAGACACTCTCTTTCCACTCTTTTCTATCATTACCATTACCCAAGGGCATTCCCCGCAAAAGAAATGCGTCATGTGCATTTTTCACTTTCCAAACCCACGGCATACTACCGGCTGTTTTGGTGAATTTTATCCCCGGCAACGTAAATCGTTGTGGAAACCTTGAGAGTGAGTGAGTAGTTGTTTTACTTTCCATCGACCAAAAAAAAAACACACACACACATACACATGTCCATCCGTTGCGATCTCTTTTTCCGTTCGCCCGTTAGAAAGTTTTGAGACAGATCCGTGCTCCATTCACGGTATAAAATGTTAATTTCTTCTTCGAGGTAAACATATGCTTGGATCGAGCAGAGTTGGTTGGGGTGGTTGCTCGGTGCTTATCTGGTTTCGTCTTGCTGCGCCCGATCATGTTGGTCGGAAGCGGCGCGACCTCTCTGCGGCGTCCTTTTTGTGACGCTTTGCCAAGAAACACATGTTACGGTTTTGATAGAAAATATTGTTTTATTATAATCAAACTCACCCACACTCGCTCTCTCTCTCTCTCTCTACGCACCCATCTGCCCCGTTCTGTAGACGTTCTCCTGTTCTTGTCGGTATTTTTGAATACCGGAATACATAACCCGACCAGGTCGGGCCAGGTGTGTAGATGCTTTATTCCTCCGCAAGCAGCGCGCTTCATTCAACAAAACCCCGAAAAAGTGGAAAGAAGATATGTGCTGCTGCAAAACAGCATCCAATACATTGTTTTTAGTCTTGGTGCTGCCGGGGTCTTGCTGCCCGTTTGACGCAATGCTGCTGCTGCTGCTGCTGCTACAAACAAATATGTTCCGACAAGGCAGATTCGTCTCATCGTACACGTCGTTGTGCAGTGTGTTCCGAGAAGCAAGCGCTACCAGTGCATGGAGATTACACGAAGGATGTGTTTTTGTGTGATAAAACTTTTCACTGTCTTTATTGAAAAGTAGGTTGAACTGTTGTTCTTCGGGTTGTCGTTTTTTTGTTTTGTTTTGTGTTTAGCAAGAAGGAAAAGTGTGAGTTGTGGGAACTTGTGACGCCACCAGGGTAAAGAGAGCGACAGTAAGTTTGCACTTTCACACTAGCCGGGTCATATTTACAGCGAAACATGCAGATCATCCGTACAGTGTTCAATACGACGGTGTATTTCTTCGTAACCGTTGTGTCAAAAATATGTCACAACTTCTATGTAGCAACCGGGATCGTTTGACAGAGGGTAGTAGATGCGGTTTACTTTCGACACTAGAATAAGTTAATTACAAACTAATGCCAACTAAAATGAAATCCCTTACTTAAGGATGTTACACAATTATAAACAAAAGAATTATCTTCCCTTTTTTTCTACAGTACCACATAACCACAAACTTGATTTAACCTCAGCTGCCACGGCCATCAAACAAAGGATGTGTAGATCTTCTCGAGATGTGATTTCCCCACTTTTTCCCCATACACACTTTGCTGGATGCATTCAAGAGCCTCGTTCTGGAAGCGGCCAACGTAATTATACTGCCACTCGTCTCGAGCAGAATCAAAAAGAACCTCATCCATCCATTATTGTTATTTGTTATCCAGCACACGGACCAGATTGCATATGGATGGATGTACGCTGGATGGGTTTTCTTAAGAAGCGCGAACGTCAGGAAGGTGAGTGTGCATCGGTGTGCGGTTGTGCAGCCAAGAATAGATTAAAAAGTTCATTCATTACTTTCTCGTGGAAAAATTAGCAGCATCATCTATTGTGCCGACACGGGCACAGACGTACACAGCCCGCTGCAAGAGCTTTTCATTTTGTGTTTTGTGTCTGTACAAACCAACAATGCGATGGATGGTGTGATGGAGATGGGCGAGATTCGTTCTTTACAACATTGACTTCAACTTGCGCTTTGACTGAGCCGCACATACACACACACACACACACACACGCATGAAGTAGTGGATAATAAGAGAATCCTTGAGAAATGGGTGCACAAGGGCCACCCGTACTACTTCTTTTTGCGCTGCGCATTGATGCGAAGTGTCAGATGAATGGTAACGGCAAAGTTTCATCAATATATCCATGGCGCGCATGAATCACGGATCGGAAAGACACTTGAGAGCACGCAAAATCACAATCCCAGACAATGTACCAGCAGATCCGGGAGTCGCTTGGATATCCGGAAGCACAGAAATAAATACACGCTGCTTTATTTGACAAGCTTGCTGCATCATAATGAAGAATCTCTCTTTCGTCCGTCGGTTTGTCCGCTTCGGCGATGTACTCCAGCCGACTCCCCGCCCGTCACTCAGCCATTCAAGACGAACATAATTTAAACCATCACTGTCGACTGCCTTTTGCGTTTCGTGTTCGACTTTTTCGGCGACGGTAGACGGTTTTTCTGGCCGAAGGACACGGAGCCCGTAATAACCGTAATCAAAAGAAACATAACCGTTTATTTCCGGCCCACAGCCGGTTGGGGGAGAGTGGCGTGTGGTAGGAGAAGTCCATCTCAAGGACCGTGTCCTAAAGTAGCCGGACCACTTTAGCTACGGCTGGCAGCCAGGCAGCATGAAACTACCAACCGTAGATCGGCTTTTTGCGCCATTGCGCCCCGAAGCAGAAAGCGCCGGCTGCAGAAAGCTGCTCGGACACGGAATTAAACTAAACTCTGTGTGCTGGCTGGCTGGCTGGCTGGCTTTGCTGGCATGCTGGCTCGGTGATTTTCGGCTTGCTAATGAACCTTCCGAAATTACCATCAGGTTTATGTACGCCAGCAGGGGCCTCCCGGACTGTGCACAGTCATGGCCCGTTGGAAGCTGGAATTTTTATTCTGTTTATTTTGGAGAAAGAAGTTATTCTTCTCGGTAGCAAGATTGATTCATCATCGTTGCACCATCCGTCTCAAACGTCAAGTCACCTGCGTTTCCATCGACGGCCCCCCTATTGTTGTGCCGTCGGTTTCGGGTTCGGAGGTTAATATTCATATCTGTTTTCATGGTTGGTTCCCTCACGGACAATAGCTGCTTCAAAGCCTGCTCTATTATCCGTACTGTTGTGCGCCTTCTCGATAGTTTTTTCCTCCTTGGCCGAGGGATGAAGGCAAATCATATCTTTCGGCTAATCATCTACATCCGCTGCGGAATAGAAGGGAGTTGAAAGAGGAAGAAACATTAATTTGGTTTTCTCCGTGGCGCCGTGTTTCATGGTATGATTTCTGTTCGATTGTTTCCCAACCTGTGCTCCAATCACAGAGTAAATGTTGTCCTTTCGCAAACAGACACTAATGAAGGAATCGTCCCAATCGCCCGGTTCGCCAGGTAAGTTTGCGAAAGGAGGCAACAGCATCAAAGCGTATTATTAATTTTGAGTTCAGTTCTCCCGGGAAATAGAATTTCGTTGGACAAAGCCACGCCGCCACTTTATGCTTCTCTTTTGTGTCCGAGCGTTTCATGTCACTGTGGTTTCGTCAATTGTCGTGTCAGTTCTTGACGGTAATTAATGGAACTTGTACAAAAAGGTATACACGATTCCGTTTAAAATAACAAAAACGTTCGCCTTCAGAGCTTCAAGCTCGATCGGTTCGTAAGGGCTCCGTGTTAACGTCAAAAATGTGCCAAATAATGAACAAAGAAATCCGGCCGCCGGCTAGAACTTCACGCGGTCGGAGGCGCACCCCCGGTTGGTCGTGTAATGCTCTAATTTTTATGAATGATTCATTATCCCTAACGAAATCCAGTATTATTCATGGCAGATTTCTCAACCACACACCATGTCCCGCCGGTCGTTCTAGCGGCAATGCTATCCGTCTTCGTAATCATTCTTCATCCCACCAGTCTCTCCGCCGGACGCCGCCACCTCCTTCGCCGTGACAAACGTCACCAGAATGTCATCGTGCTTGTGCTCAGTTTTTTTTTTGTTCAGGGTGGCACACGTGTTGGCTTTTTTCCGTTTTCGCCGCTTTTGTGCTTGTGTGCTGCTGGCTGCTGGCGTGTTAAAGGGAAACATGATCCTCGTTATCCGCGTCCTCGTTTTGTTCGTTTGGTCCCTCTCGGCGCGTTACAAAATCTTATTCAGCGCCAATAAATAAAATGACGATCTTAACCCCTCCCGGGCAAGATCCTTAACAATGGAGGTTGGGTTGGGCGGCCCAGCGATAAGGCGGCTGGAAAATTTGTAGCACTGCCGGTGCCGTTGGAACTGTCAAATGTTGTGACCTCCTTATGAAAGGAAGGCCTTTTCGCGTCGCGTGAGCATATGTAGGTGGGCAATTGTAAAGCATCTGCCTTCAAGGTTTCTGTGCCTTCAAGCATTCATCATTAAACGCGCGAACGTGAATGCTACCTACAAGAAGCGGAGAACCGTGTGCTTTGTCGCGTTCTTTATTTCGCCACTTGTTTAACGCCGTAAGTCCTCTTCTGCATGTCATTTCCACTTATTATTTACATCATAAACATACGAATTGTTTCTCGTTCGATACCGCGACGACGAGCTTTATCGACGTTGTCATCACGTCCTCACTCGTCGAACAGTATCGGCACGGTTCAATCTTCTGGTGGTCGCCAATCTTACCTAGTGCACCATCCTCTGCTGTTACTGCTGTTTGTGCTTCACGCCGAGGACACATGGGTGTGAGAATTCGCAAAAAGGATATTATGCTGATTGAATTACGTTCGTATCCACTGTTCGCGTTCACTGTTTTGCCTGAGGTTTTTCTTTTTCTCCTTCTGTAAGGTGAGTCGGTAAGAGGCCATACATACACACACACGCATGAATACACACAATCCATATCCGCATCAACTAACCAACCAACACGCACAATTTCCCGCTAGGGAATGCTTGCTTTGGACGACACAGTAGTACAACAAGCGGACGTTTTGACAGTTTGAAGTTCGTTCTTATTTTGACAGTCATAAAATTTTCTAAGAAATATTCAAAATGTTTACTAGCTTTCATAAAGAAATTTGTTTAAATTAGAAAATTAAAGAAAAAGGTTTAAATGCTGCCGTTGTTCTAGCCCTCTATCCGTCAAACTAAGAACTACACAGGACTTAAACAAGCTTGAAATTATGGATAATTTGTCCATAGAAGCAACATTTTAATGCCTTATGATTAAAAACGACTCAAATCTACTATCGTTTGTGTACGATACATCTGAGATTTGGAAATAAGCGCTTCAGCTTTCTTCTGAAATTACGAGATACTGCCACCACATTAAAGGACGTTCAAATATGAACCAAGGAATAAGATTTGCCGTCAAATCAAGACATTCTTTTGACGACAAGTTTTGGTTATAACCTCACAACTAAGGGTATGGTCAATTGATGTTGCTGGCCACTTGATTGCTCTTCAACTTTCGGCATGGCTGGTCAATGGAATAGTCCCAGTACTCACATACGCCTCTGAGACATGGACTTTGTCCAAAACTGACGAAACCCTCTTAGCCGCGTTCGAGAGGAAGATGCTCAGAAGGATTTTTGGCCCCGTATGTGTAGAAGGACAATGGATTAGCCGCTACAATGACGATCTCTACGAGCTGTACGGTGAACTCACCATCGTGCAGCGAATTAGGCTCGCCAGGCTCCGGTGGGCTGGTCATGTCATGAGAATGGCATCGGACGACCCAGCCCGTAAAGTCCTTTTTGGCCGTCCACATGGACAGAGGAGGCGTGGTAGGCCCAAACTGAGATGGAGTGATGGCGTTGATGCGTCCGCCAGAACGGGCGGGATAATGGATTGGCAGACGACGGCGCTAGACCGTGAGCGGTATCGAGGATTGTTGAAACAGGCCAAGACCGCGAAGCGGTTGTAGCGCCTGATAAGTAAGTAAGTAAGGTCAATGGAAGTTGCTGGCAACATGGATAACATTGACATCCACCAAACGTCAAAAGTGTGTTTTTGTTTTCATACATCCATATCGGACATAAGGCCTTTGTAGCCGGTCCACATTCAAAGAGGTCTTGCGTATGCGAATCCACGAATTAGTGCTGGAAGGCCCAGGAAGTTGGATTCCCGCGTCGTATCGTGGAATACTTCGCTTCCTTGAAGAAGAAGAAGATACATCCATATCAAAACTTTGATGATTTTGTGTGGCTGTTCTGTTTTAACTTGTTTATAGATCTTTTATTTAAAGTATGAACAATTATCAATTGCAAAGTCCAGATTTACTCGAGTCATCGATATCGAGTTTGGAGTGGAGAATTCCATCACCTTTCCCCGGAGCTTTTGCGGAACGTCATCAAACGACCAAGGTGAATATAGAAATGTTGCTGGCAAAAATACAAATTGAATTGAATCTGGCCAGCAACAAAGTGGCTTGCAACTTTTCAAGCTGTCGAATTCCATACATTTGCAATTCGTTTATCTTACAGCAGAGCCATCTATATGTCAAAATCTACAACTTACTTGACATGAATATACTTTAAAACAAAAATGTCACAACCGATTTTTGTTCTACGCTTTTCCCACTGTCCACGATGGCACGATGCGGCACAGCGATAAAGCAGTTACAAATGCTAACATCCATAAAGCCCAGCACAAAGAAACAAAACGGTAGGCAGTGTAGATATGAAGTTTTCTTTTCATGTTTCCCGCAAGGGTGCTGTGGGTGATGACGTGGTGGCGAGTGTGACGGATGCGTCGTTCCCGCCCGGAGGGACTTCCCCCGAAGAAGCTGAGGTTCGAGATGGACACGTGGGAGATAAATTTATGAGCAAAATATTAATATTCAATGCTGACTGAAGAGCGAAACACACGGGTGGAAATCGTACCCAATATATACACACGGGAAGGGTCGCGGGAAGGGCAAATTTTTTGATTCGGAATTTTGGAGCACGGGACCCTGGTTGCCTTTATTAGGAAGTCTCCGGCAACAACCCGCCAACCAACCTCAGGTGTCGGGGAGGCGTGTTGAAAAAGTGCGGCTTGATGCGTGGCGAGATTGATGCGAAAAATGCGTGAGTGGCCAAAGGAATCCGTGTTACGATGCTGTTCGTTTTGTTGCGAACATATCAATAGATATGGTAAATAAAAAAAACGTACCTTTTTGATCCCTTTAACCCGCATAACACGGCCACGGAACGCAGGGTGATGGCGAGTCCTGGAAAGAAACAAAAACACAATAAGTAAGATATCAAGCGAACCGAACCGATTTACCGGTAAGCGTACAAAAAAGAAGGAAAGCCGGACGGTGTACGTTCACCAAACGTATCGTACAAACGAGCCGAGTAACAAAATGATTTACTGTCATCACGACATTTGGCAATTTGAAGGTGGTAAAGATCCGACGCTATCCCATCCGGTTCACATCCGGCCTTTAGCTCCCTGACTCCCATTCCCATTCAGTCACCGGTGAAGCGGCAGAAAAACTCGAAACCTTCGACGAGCTTAGACAAAAGCGGATACGCGGCCTTCTGCGAATCCAATCCGACGTGCCCGAACGTGGAAGGTAAGTTTCGCTTTCGCTGTCGCTGTCTACACACACACCGACACACACAATCATCTTCGGAAGTGGTGTCCGTGGGGTGTCCGAGGTTTGGCTGCGTGGGTTGAGCAAAGCAATAACTCATTCCCGCGGCGAAGATGCCGTACGACAGTGATTTATCGCTGCCGACACAGAGGTAACCGCTAATAAAGTTTCCATCCGCCGCCGCTACGGATCGGACGTAACGAACACATCCAGTTCAATACCCCGTTCGGAGTACGGGGTTTTGGGGATGGAAAATCAACCCCGCGGTCGTCCCACGGGATGTTCCGATTGGGCGACTCGCTCGAAGCATCCATTCCAATTATGTGCTTCAAATCGTGTGCTTCGAAGTTTCCACGGCGAAATGGGGAGATTAGTTAAGAATTCGCGCCGGATGTAATCGTGCCCACGGTTCGACGCCAACAGTCGTAAAGTCGCGAAGAAACGGACAGCTAGCGCGTCCTAAATTGCACCGAATTGCAATCAGAACAGGGGTACAAATCAAACAGCACCTAAATGAAGAAAGCTAACAATCCTAATTAAAATTTCTTCCCTGTCCGCGCATACCGTAAAAAGGCCCGGAACGCACTAACTGGATTTTATTTCACTCGGTGGAGGCGCCCAGTCTTTGAACAAGCGTTGCGACGGATTGAACGAATCCCCCCACTATGGACGGAAACATTCTTTCCCAACAGTTTCGTGTGACGCGGCGAACAATTACATGGTTGGATAGATTTTCGGTGAAAACTGGCTAAAACTGCTGTAAATCTATCTCCACCGAATGCAGGAAATTCGTTCGTTTGGAGTAACGAATTCGAGAGAAAAATTGTACACAATTCTAGTAAAGAACTTTAAATTAAAAAAGATTAAATTTCATTAATCTGCTCGCATAGATTTGTGCGAAAAACGATGCCAATGATTGATTGAATGTGAATAATAGTTGAAAGGGCAAGCGGACCGAACCGATTTACCGGTAAGCGTACAAAAAAGAAGGAAAGACGGACGGTGTACGTTCACCAAACGTATCGTACAAACGAGCCGAGTAACAAAATGATTTACTGTCATCACGACATTTGGCAATTTGAAGGTGGTAAAGATCCGACGCTATCCCATCCGGTTCACATCCGGCCTTTAGCTCCCTGACTCCCATTCCCATTCAGTCACCGGTGAAGCGGCAGAAAAACTCGAAACCTTCGACGAGCTTAGACAAAAGCGGATACGCGGCCTTCTCCGAATCCAATCCGACGTGCCCGAACGTGGAAGGTAAGTTTCGCTTTCGCTGTCGCTGTCTACACACACACAATCATCTTCGGAAGTGGTGTCCGTGGGGTGTCCGAGGTTTGGCTGCGTGGGTTGAGCAAAGCAATAACTCATTCCCGCGGCGAAGATGCCGTACGACAGTGATTTATCGCTGCCGACACAGAGGTAACCGCTAATAAAGTTTCCATCCGCCGCCGCTACGGATCGGACGTAACGAACACATCCAGTTCAATACCCCGTTCGGAGTACGGGGTTTTGGGGATGGAAAATCAACCCCGCGGTCGTCCCACGGGATGTTCCGATTGGGCGACTCGCTCGAAGCATCCATTCCAATTATGTGCTTCAAATCGTGTGCTTCGAAGTTTCCACGGCGAAATGGGGAGATTAGTTAAGAATTCGCGCCGGATGTAATCGTGCCCACGGTTCGACGCCAACAGTCGTAAAGTCGCGAAGAAACGGACAGCTAGCGCGTCCTAAATTGCACCGAATTGCAATCAGAACAGGGGTACAAATCAAACAGCACCTAAATGAAGAAAGCTAACAATCCTAATTAAAATTTCTTCCCTGTCCGCGCATACCGTAAAAAGGCCCGGAACGCACTAACTGGATTTTATTTCACTCGGTGGAGGCGCCCAGTCTTTGAACAAGCGTTGCGACGGATTGAACGAATCCCCCCACTATGGACGGAAACATTCTTTCCCAACAGTTTCGTGTGACGTGGCGAACAATTACATGGTTGGATAGATTTTCGGTGAAAACTGGCTAAACCTGCTGTAAATCTATCTCCACCGAGTGCAGGAAATTCGTTCGTTTGGAGTAACGAATTCGGGAGAAAAATTGTACACAGTTCCAGTAGAGAACTTTAAATTAAAAAAAGATTAAATTTCATTAATCTGCTCGCATAGATTTGTTAGCGAAAAACGATCCCGATGATTGATTGAATGTGAATAATAGTTGAAAGGCAACAATTTGCTATAAAAGTTCCTGTTTTTCGTGCTATTTTTCTCGTCAAATTGGATTCACTTTCATAGCAGCAAACTGCTGGTAATGGTATCCATTTAAGTTGCTACTTAAAAATCCATGCCCTACAGCACCGCACAAACAATGCGATGTAACACAATCTCCATCGATGGAGAGCGTTCCACACGAGCAAAGGTCGGCGAGTAAACATCATTTAGCATACGCGCTGACCACTGTAAACACATTGGCATAATGCATTTGCCCACCTGTTTGCTCGCACCGTCCCACAAAATCCATCCCCCTCCCCCTGGAGCTAATCCGATTGCACAAGAGGCACCAGGCGTCTCCATCCGAATGCAAACCCAACCAAAAGCACCAGGCGTCTCCATTGCATCGAAACTTGTTGAAATAATTTGTCCGTTTTCCGTCGTCGGGGCTTTCGCTCGCCGGAGACTAATTTCCCCAGCATCCCGTTTGTACTTGCGATTGCATCGGCTCACACGACATCGGCAGGCGAAATTATTTCTTCCAACTTTGGCATCGATAATAGGCGTTGGCTATTAATCATTTTAATTCGCCGGGCGCCCCCATCGACGGAGGTAGCCGGGCGCAGACAGATCGGACTAGAAATTGGAATCGTACCACGGCGCGAGCTTCCGGTGCGACATCAAATGCTATTTCTCGCTTTCCCACGGCTCGGCGGTGTTCTTTTGCCAAGCTGCCCTGACGGGCGTTCGGGGTCGTTCACCGTGCGGTATCACGTGAAAAGAAAGAACTAATTTGAATAGATTTTATCGTCTTCCAATAATAATAATTTATCACTTGTGTCGAGCAGTAGTAGCAGTAGTAGTAGTAGTACGCTACCGTCGGGCAGTGAGTGGTTTTTTGGCAAACCCGGCATCCCGATTCGGGCACGATTTTGGCAAGCTGCTTTTGCGTCTGGCCCCACCAAGCAAAAATATATAAGCTTCAAATCCTTTAATCCACCTACGGTATCTTCCTTCTTTTCATCTGCGCACCCCCGATGGAGATGGAGGTGAAAATTTATGCTGAAAAATCGATGGTCATTGATCGTGAAGATTATGCCCTATGGGATGGTCTATCGTAATACGCAGGGCGGTTTTCGCGAGAAATTCAATATTGTACTGTTCGGGAAAATGATTATCGCTTCTACTTCGATATTGGATGGTTTTTCTTTGCCATTATTTCGATATTTCTCTGTATGTCTCGTTCGGTGTTTTTTGAGATGGAACAAATGCTTCAAAAAAGTAGCTCAAATAATCGTTTCCATTGGTCTTGTGATGGAGGATTACTGTAACGAAACAAATTGTACTTTACGGGACACACGAATGGGCATTAAAAATGAATTTGTTTTCATAATCTCGTGTCATTAATTTATTTTTCCACACCACATCTGCTTCCACAAAATGGTGTCCAAGTACACACAACAAAAGCTTTGTTCTGTTTTCTATATAAAAATGAAATCTATACGAAATATTTTGAAATTAAATCATAAAACAAAGCGATATCAAGTTCCCTTTAGTAATCACAGGCAATATACTCTGTTTATCAGTAAATATTGAACATTTTCTGACCAACAGGCTCAACTAATGTTAGGAATCGAACAATGTAAACACATGCTCTACTTTTCCAAATAACACACACTCAACGTACCCGAGAAATAGAGCTCCATTGCAACTCTTTAAAGCACTTAAGGATACTTTAAGCCAACGCAACCGGATCCGGCATTTTCCCTATCTGTTACCACCTCTACCATGTGTGTGAGCCATTCAAGAAAAAGGACAACTATCTTTGCATTTTCTGTTATACTTTTCCCTCACACCATAATACGTTTGTTTATATATCTTAATCTTTATTTTCTTCCGTGGTTAAGGTGATTTGTTTTGCTTTTTTGCTTCTCCCTAAAACTAAACAAACCTCATATGGGTGTGTTTGGAAAAGATTTAGAGGCTAGAAAGATAGAGAGAGAAAAGGAACCACCAAAAGCAGAAGAAAAAGAGAGGATTCCTTTCTAATGGAACTAATGTGAGTGAAATAATAATTTTATTTAGTTTCTTTCTTTCGGTGCCCTGCTTTTGGACCGTTTGCCGTGTGAAAGTTTGTTTCGCGAGAAAGCTTCCGGTGTGTGCCGGGATGAAATGCATCCTTGGGAAAAAGTTTATCCTTCTTTTAGGTCCCCCCCTTAACTCATTCCACAAAGCACATTGAGTGAGGTAATCGGAGGCAAAGGCAAAAAAAAAACAAAGACAAACCGTTTGTGCTAAGAATCCGGACGAAAAGCGTTCGCTTAAAAGCCAAAAGCAATGTATCGCAACACGCTAAACAAATACAACGAAATGAAAAAAAAACAAAAAAAAGAAAAGCCGGCCAGAAAAAAAAACGGAAATGGTAACAAATAACGGTTGCGTTTAAGACGTTCTGCGCTCTGTTTCTGTGATATTGAAACAGTTTTCCCACTATCGTTTCGATTTTGCCGGACGAAAAGCGATAGAAAGCAAGATAGACCGGTGCCTTATGTGATTACCCTTAAGCACAACTCAACGCTTAGCAAGAAGCATCGTGCTGGCGCAGCCAAGAGAAACAGGTTTCTTGAGAAGCGACGCTAGAAAATATTGGTTGTAACGATGGCCCATCATTGAATCCTGCAATGGCAAATGTATATTTCCGGCATTTCTTTGCTCCGTTTGCTCAAGTCAAGGCCCGGGTCTACAGAGAGAGAGATTGGTCCTTCTCACGTCCAAGACACACACACACACACACACACTGGGCAGAAGAAGCATGATGACGATACATTAGATGGAAATAGCCGAAATTCGTTCCCGTTCACATGGGTCCGGACGCACACATACCACGAGACTCTGGTGGACTCGCCGAGAAGGGTCAACGAAATTGTTAGCCCGATTTTATGAGAGCGATAATCGAATTAAGAGACGATGATCCAACATTCTCCTGTGTGTGTGTGTGTGTGTGTGTGTGCATGTCTCTGCCCTGATCAAATGTGGCTCACCCTAAACCGGAACGTTGGCAGTGGCGGAAGGACAGAGTAGGACCCCGAAATAAATTATGATCTATAAAGTTTTCCTCCAGCACTGACGGTTATCACTTTTTCGGTCACTCACATACTCCCTGCTCCGTATGTGTGCGTGCCAGTTCTATTGGTGCCGTCGTAAAATCTGACGGAATTTTCATCCCCCACATGAGGTGGAGAAGGAGCAATAGGAGGTTCGTCCTTTTTCTTCAAGATTTCTACCATACAGGCGCATCGAAGTGAAGCTTTTGTGGAACCCGTATTCTTTTAATAGCTCTCGATTTGTTGTAGGCAAGACACCAGGACACCACCCTGGACACAAAGCAGCGGCGGAATGGCTCTATTTTCTTCGGGTCTTTCGTTTTCGTCTATTTTTGGTCCCGTTTCTTTGGGTTATTGGGACAGATTTCTGGGACCGTGCAATGCTGTCTGTATGTAGCGAGTTTGTCAACGAGTTAATGGATCGATAAGACGGTTCCCGAAAATAGAAAATAGTAAGAAAGTAGGAAAGTCCCCAGTAAAAGATCGATTGGTGTGCGCCTGGACAACATCCTTGTGTAGCGCATTTGATATTGTAGCTTAAAATGGTGTTTTTGCTATAAACAACTTTGCCTTGGCATCTTAACATTCGCTGTATCGAAACGGGGATCTCTCCGGTAGCCATTGTTGCTGGACGCTTCACCAAAATAATGGTGGATGTGTGTTTGTGTGTGGTGCAAAAGTTTGGTAGAAAATGGTGTGAAAATTACATCTAATCTAACCGAAACGGAGGAATCCCAGCCGCCTCTTTGTGTGTGTGTGCGGCTGTGTGTCTGGGGAGTCAACTTTCTAAGCCAATTCCGGTTGAGCTAAATGCATGTGCCAGCTCGACCCCGTTACCCGTGCTGGGGGCATCATTGTGTGTAACCAGCAGGAAAACTTCAAAACACCGTACGTGACCGGGATGCCGAATAGCCGGAAATTCGATCGCTAGTCGGAAACAACAGTAAGGAAGAAGCAACATTCTGGGATCAGGGATCTCGCACCCAGTCAACAAACGCATCGCCATGCAAAAGCTTCGTTGGGGCTGAGCAAGCAAGCGAAAAACAACGAAAAGAAAGCTTCCAGCACCTACTTAGACCAGAGATAGAAACTTCGTTAGAGAAAAAAAGTATACCGAAAAGCTCGACAAACTTTTTTCTTCCTTTCTGGATGTGTGTGTGTGTAGTGTGTTCAGAGGGCACTGATCAGTTTCAGAATCAAGAGGAAGGAGGATAATAAATGCTGACAGAAAAACAACGCAAAAAAAGACATTAATTTGCCGCAGTAATAGAGGCGCAGTGGTTGAGCCAGACAACAATATTTCCAGGAAAAACGGCAACCAAACAGAACCCAACTTCAAACAGAAGCGAAAGGGGGGTTTTACTCCGAAACAAAAAACCATTCGCAAACACCCGTGCAGTATTAATTTTGGGTGCATTTTACGTTATTTCGATGCAATGGCATATGCCGATATGCGAAAACCTCACAAAGGGCTAGAGAAACTCGGAGAAATGAGCCAACAAACAAAAAAAAAAAAGAGAGAAGAGTTACATCAATCAATAAACAGCTGTAAACATCAAACACAATATGCTGTGTGCACCAGCATCATCAACTGGATCCCTCTCCCCTGTGGGAACTAATATCTATAGGCACGGCTGTCCACGCACACTGCGCACCATCACCAATTTGTCGCCAAACTCGTCTTGCTACGGCTTTGAAAACTTTTGTCACAAAACGGGAAAACCCATGGGACGACAGTTCCCAATTGTTCTGCAAATGGGTGTGTTTGAAGTTGTTTTTATCAACACATACACACACACACAGTGCGCTTTATGTTGTGCAACAGGGATAGGATTAATGAAATGCAAAAAGAAAAAACGCAGGGGAAACGAGAACACGATTACACGGCATTTCAAATATCCTTTTCCTGGACCAAACCGAAACAAAACCGAACCAAAGTCCCATCCGGAAATGGTGCAAAAACTTATCCGCAATAGGGGGGATTGGATTTTAGTGTTTTAAAAAATATTGTGCGATTGTGTTTTGAAATTCGTATTTTGCACAGGATCAAACCGTTTAGCCGGTGAAGAGATGAAAGTTCCGCCACATTTACTTCGCCATTTAATCCTATTTTCGGTACTATTAGAACTGTGTTCCACGGAAAAATATGTTAGGACTCACACACACACACACATCGGAGCGTTGACGTAGCCGGGGATCCCTTTTCTTACGGTCATAAATCGTGGCCAGATTTTAATTAAAAATCGGACCATCACTGTCACACACAATGCGCTGGTGCCGTGTCCCATGATCATCGTTTTATTTTTTGACTTCTCTCGCACACTCATTTTCGCTCTTGCTCGCTTTTGATGGATGACGTTTATCATTTGGCGTGTTGCTATGGTGTTTTATATGGTTTGCTTCGATTTGGAATTTGTATTTATGCGTTTGCTTTTTGGTGGTTGTAAAAAAAAAGGTGCTGTTCTCATCATGAGCTCGCTACCAAGGGCACAATGATAAGCGGGTCTCCATGACCGTCCACCACCATGTTTTGTTTTGTGTCTCGCAACGAACTTCCCAACGAATCTGTGTTTATTTTCCAGCTACCAGTTGACATTGCATGGTCAGCGGCCGTGTTTGCTTGCTTGGCCCCCGGACAAGCAACAGCAAGCCGGCAAAATAAAACCATACTAAAATAGAATAAATCTTTTCAATTAAAAACGCAAATGGTGGACCGGTTGCGCGTTTGTTTAATATTCGGTTATTTATCTTGTTTTACTTTCTCCGCTTTTGTGTTGTCCCTAGTTTTGCTCGCCCATTATTGTCTCGCGGTGGCGTGTGGCATTCACATTTTGCATTTCCAAGCTGGAACACCATTTACCCAGAGCATATGCCGCGGGAGGTTGGCTCGTGTGACATTCAAATTTTTAGCCCGAACGCAACAAAGAGCTGCAGGAATTAGCTTGGCCTAACCTTGCGTTGGTCCTCTCTATAACCTTGATAATGTTGTTACGGATGGACACAAACTTCCAAACCACTAACAATGCGCGCTCACCACACTTACACACTGACTGAATGGATAAAATTAATTAGTACACCACATGCTGAACAATAATGCTTTTAACATGGCTCTTAACGGCTTTCCGTCTCGTCACATTTCAAGTGTGTGTGTGTGTGTGCGCCGGGTCCAACCATGCCCAATTTGATGACAAACGTGTGACTCCGGTGAGATTTACTCGTCACGCTGGTCGTACAACTACATTCCCTTTAAGGTTTGTTTTTTGTGGTTTTCTTTTTATAGTAGAGTAAGGCATCGGGGCGCTCTCCTTCCTTCTGAACCTTCGGCACTGAGGTCGGCTAATATTCGGCTCCGTTTTTCGGTGTTGTTGTAGCTCGAGTGAGTGTGTTTAATAAAACATACGCACAATGATGCTCGAAATGAACGCTTACAGCGCGTCGTGCGTTCATGGATGAACGTCCTTCTTTTCATCACGTCCGTAGTAACCTCCAAGAGCGTACGGAGAGGTACGAACGGTGGATGCAATAAATCATTGGAATGTAGCGAAAAATGTGACAACGTGAAAGAATGTCTCCGTTGTCGGCGTTACGGAAAAGAAAGACACTTGAAAGCGATTCGTTCACGTAGCAGCCGTGTCCGCTCACGTCGACTTACTGTTGACACCCACACGTGATCAAAGGAAGTATCACATCTTGGTGTTTGAGTGTGTGTGTGTGAGAAACTGTCAAAGGATGGCCAAGATGTACTCGGTTGGACTTCATCGAAAATGTGGTGAAAAGATAAAGTGATCTCTCGAATGTTAGACGAAGGACGTCATGCGGATGTCACCATTTATCTCCGTCGCTACTGCCAGCACTCGCGTGTCCTTAATTATCTCTGTATGGATCATCCTGGCGGTCGGTGGTGAGGAATGTTCATCAAACGAATTCCCACTGATCCATCCAATCGGTCCCGTTAATGTGCGCCCATCACCCATTCCACCACCTCGTTAGGAGGATCGATAACACCTTTCCCCCCCGGTCAGCATCCGTCGTTTGCCGTGGGTGCAGGGATTTAACCGATTCCAGTTTCGACGCAACCTTGCAGCAACACGATTGATTTGTTTTAAATTATTCATCCAGAGTGGTTCGGCTCCCCGATACACGATGATGATGGCGCTGAGACTTCAATCGAAACACGGTGCGGTGCGCTCCCGGGATGCTAATGTTCCACCGACGTGGCCTTAATGCAGCGCACCCGATACGGACGATGTGGACGACCCCATCGGAGTTCTGGTGGTGCAGCACGTTCACGTTCGAGCAAAGATTTCTCCTGAGAGTCATTTATTGCAACTCAGTCAGTAGGGCCCCGTTGGAGTTTGCCGCGGAGTCACGCGGTTCTGACGACCTGCACCCGAACCGGATGCAGCTGCCCGGTGCTGACGGAGTTCCGGAGTGCCGTTCGGCGATCGTTGATGCGTTCGGGTTGACGTCTGCGCAGAACGCGGACGTGTCCTCGCAACACGGTGCACGAACGTTTCGAGGGGAATCGGTGAGTTCACTCGTAGCAGACTGCTGGGCGCCTCCTGGGTGGGTTGATTTCGGGAAGAATCATCCACTGTCGTCAGTATCAAACGATCGCTGGCCGGTGTCGAACGTCAGGCGAGTGGTGGTCGCGCTGCCCGTACCGGAACGGTGTTGTTGAATAAATCATCGGCGAACTATTGACAGTTGACGTTACGTTGCGGTGGTCGCCGAATCATTAAAAAATTAAGGTTTGTTTTTTGTGGTTTTCTTTTTATAGTAGAGTAAGGCATCGGGGCGCTCTCCTTCCTTCTGAACCTTCGGCACTGAGGTCGGCTAATATTCGGCTCCGTTTTTCGGTGTTGTTGTAGCTCGAGTGAGTGTGTTTAATAAAACATACGCACAATGATGCTCGAAATGAACGCTTACAGCGCGTCGTGCGTTCATGGATGAACGTCCTTCTTTTCATCAGGTCCGTAGTAACCTCCAAGAGCGTACGGAGAGGTACGAACGGTGGATGCAATAAATCATTGGAATGTAGCGAAAAATGTGACAACGTGAAAGAATGTCTCCGTTGTCGGCGTTACGGAAAAGAAAGACACTTGAAAGCGATTCGTTCACGTAGCCGCCGTGTCCGCTCACGTCGACTTACTGTTGACACCCACACGTGATCAAAGGAAGTATCACATCTTGGTGTTTGAGTGTGTGTTTGAGAAACTGTCAAAGGATGGCCAAGATGTGCTCGGTTGGACTTCATCGAAAATGTGGTGAAAAGATAAAGTGATCTCTCGAATGTTAGACGAAGGACGTCATGCAGATGTCACCATTTATCTCCGTCGCTACTGCCAGCACTCGCGTGTCCTTAATTATCTCTGTATGGATCATCCTGGTGGCCGGTGGTGAGGAATGTTCATCAAACGAATTCCCACTGATCCATCCAATCGGTCCCGTTAATGTGCGCCCATCAACCATCCCACCACCTCGTTAGGAGGATCGATAACACCTTCCCCCCCCCCGGTCAGCATCCGTCGTCTGCCGTGGGTGCAGGGATTTAACCGATTCCAGTTTCGACGCAACCTTGCAGCAACACGATTGATTTGTTTTAAATTATTCATCCAGAGTGGTTCGGCTCCCCGATACACGATGATGATGGCGCTGAGACTTCAATCGAAACACGGTGCGGTGCGCTCCCGGGATGCTAATGTTCCACCGACGTGGCCTTAATGCAGCGCACCCGATACGGACGATGTGGACGACCCCATCGGAGTTCTGGTGGTGCAGCACGTTCACGTTCGAGCAAAGATTTCTCCTGAGAGTCATTTATTGCAACTCAGTCAGTAGGGCCCCGTTGGAGTTTGCCGCGGAGTCACGCGGTTCTGACGACCTGCACCCGAACCGGATGCAGCTGCCCGGTGCTGACGGAGTTCCGGAGTGCCGTTCGGCGATCGTTGATGCGTTCGGGTTGACGTCTGCGCAGAACGCGGACGTGTCCTCGCAACACGGTGCACGAACGTTTCGAGGGGAATCGGTGAGTTCACTCGTAGCAGACTGCTGGGCGCCTCCTGGGTGGGTTGATTTCGGGAAGAATCATCCACTGTCGTCAGTATCAAACGATCGCTGGCCGGTGTCGAACGTCAGGCGAGTGGTGGTCGCGCTGCCCGTACCGGAACGGTGTTGTTGAATAAATCATCGGCGAACTATTGACAGTTGACGTTACGTTGTTGTTGGTGCGTGCGATTTAATCTTCGCCTGCTTGGACTGTTTACAGCAAGAAGGCATCGGTTTGCTGCAAATGTTTCAAAGTTATTATTAATTAATGTGAATAGTTTGCGTAAACTCTTGCGAAGTGGTGTACAGTGAAGTTATGAGGCTCAGTACAAATGTTCCGATACATCCTCAGCTGTTAGGTGGTTAACTCTGGTTAAGTGTTGTGAATATCTTACGCTCCTGCTAACGAACGTTTCGTTGGTCTGTCGCGTACGTGAGTTCCCCCCCATTATCCAAGTTTTCTTTCCTTCGTGCACGAAACTGGAAGTAAATCTCCCGGGAGGGGATTTTGGGTAGTAGGTTAATGGAAGTTAGATCAGTGTAAAAGTTATGTTATCGACTTATCGGTTTGCGCGGGGGGGTCGTTACCGTACATCCGTGCATCACTGTGCGAGTTTGTTCCCATGGCAACGAACAACCGGGCGACGCCGTTATTGAAGCCCCATACAGCGGCGCGTGGATTACACTGCTGAGGTTTCATTCGCGGGAAAAGCGCGGGAATAATAAAGGTACGAAATGATCACCGGTGTCGATTGATATCCTTGTGATGCCGCTTCCCCTTCCGTCCTTGTCTTCCAAACACGTGGCCACCGTGGCGCGTAGCAATCGTTAGCGCATAATGAAGTTCGTCCAATAAGCGCACGAAGAGTAAAGTGTGGTCGCGTGATAAGCACCAAAGTAAGATAATCCCACATTTAGCAAACCTCCCTCCGTTTTGCAGAACTTGTTACTTTCCGTCGACTATCACGCTACACGCTGTGAAGAGCTCAGGTCCAAAAGAATACCTCGCAGCACCCGTGAGCAGTGTATTAAATATGATTATATGCATTATTAACGCTTTTACGATACCGAAAAGGTAATTTTGTGCCCAACTTTTCGCAACGCAGCGGGTTGCGCCGTTGCGTTTTCTTCATCAGCGCTAAGTGTTTTGGTGTCATGTCTTCCCTTGCGCCCACTCGCGCCCGTTTTGCCAATTCCGACCGAGAACAAGCCAGTGTACCGTGCAAGCCAAATAAATGATATTCCCCCATCGGGAGTTTGTTTTTATCGCACGTGTTTAGAAGCGGGTTGATATTTCTGTTCTGCCAAGCTTCCCCAGAGTTCCTCTTAACTCTAGCCCACACAATGGCAGGCCGCCGCAGAGTTAATGGTTTGGAAGAGACAAAAAAAAAACAAACACGCCCGACGACCGAGAGTGGGGTTGGGACAGAAGTCCCATTGGAAAATTGCTCGATTGCCTCGTTATCGTGCCGTTACATAAATGGAAGAAATTCCCCCGAGTTGCGTACGTACCACGTTAGTAACCCAAACCAACTTCGTCCAACCGGCTCCAATAGGCTTATTATATCGTTTCGGGCTCCCTGTTCTCACCGCAAAACAAACCGTCGGGAGGAGAGATCATTTATGCTAGTCCGAACTTTAAATTGTTTTTCAAACGGAAAACTATTTAGTGAAGCCCGTAAACTCCGAATGCCATTAGGAGATACTGTCACAAAAATGGTGGTGGTCCGCTGCCAACAGAACCTGACTGACACACCGTCCGCTTCCTTAGCATCGGGAGAACTCACTGGCCGGAGGCCAAGCTCTCGCTAGCCAACTAGCAAGGGGGTTTGGAGAAATTTTCTCATTAAACTCCGGAAAGATTCGCCCGATATGGGGGCGGGAAATTGACTACTGGCAGCTGTCTGTTAACCGCAAATGACGGGTTAGGATTGTAATTATAAGTTACTCCCTGGATTCAGGAATGGCATTCGGAATTTTGTTGATCGTGTACCTCGCTCTCGCTCTCTCTCTTTACGTCAAACGCCGTCCTTTCTCTTCCACTGAAGGATTGCAAAATTTCCACGCATCCGATTACATTTTTGCGTAATGTGAGTGAGGGGGGTGTTGCCCGCTGTCTGTTGATATACGACTTTTCCTTCTTTCCTCCTTTCGTTGGACTTCCGGTACGCCGATTGATTGTCATTAAGTTGCTGCGGAGCCAAACGCCAAAGCGAAAATGGTTCCGTCATCAAATTTACCCTTTTTTTGTGTCCTCTTTTTTCGCCATGGAAAGTCCTCGGTAGATTCTCCTCAGTCGCGACCTGGGGGGGAAAAACGAAATTGAAACAAACCAAGCGAACGCACCGGAGCTAAACGATAATGAAATTCTTTCCATTTTCGACTTTGTGTCGGTGTTTTTCTTTTTTTGTTTTGCTGCGGGCCCGATGATGTTCGCTTCGGCGGGAGACATCCGGTCACAAAAGTGTGGAAGAAAATGTAAACTTTCCTATACCAACAGCCGTCGTGAGTCGTGAGCGAAAAACTTTCCCTGTCCCATACATCCAGCATCAAGGCGGCCGGTTGGACATTGATTGAGGACCAGTCGATCCCCGATGGTCCGATGGAAATCGCGCCGCAATTTAATTTAAATCACCACCGAGAGAAAGTCATAAAACTTTCACATCGCGTGCATCCTTCTGCTTTGTGCTGTTTGTTCTCGACTGTTCATGGCCGAACATTCCGTGGATGTGATCTTCTCCTTGTGTTGTTGCCTGTTTTTTTTAACGATCTTCCCAGCATTTGAAGCGAAAATTCTACACAATTTTACGCACACCGAGCGTTTCAACGACTTTGAAGATGGGCGGAGAAAGCATAATATTGGACAATCTTTTATCAGTGACCGCCGCCGTGCGTTAAAGGAAAAGTAAACCGCTCATATAAAAGATCGCCGCCACTTGTGCAGATCAAAGTGCTCGTAGTGCCTACGCACGTCAAAAAAGGCTTCGGCGGAGAGGGGACAAACGAAATCTCTATTAAGAGTCTTTTCAAACGAGATTCAAACGAATTCCGCCTCACCTGCAGAAAGGCAAGAACTGAAAGAAAACCCAGGATGAACGAGCAAAATTGGCCTTTTTTGGCATTCTGTGAGCTCGCAGGCAATGGTAGAAATGAATGCAAAATTGAAAGCCAAAATTGTCTTAGATTATTTAATTTACCACCGGAACTCAGCGGCAGCTCTACGGGTGGTCCTGCTTTTCCTTCTGCTCCCTCTTCCTCTCCTTATCTCTCTGTATGTGTGTCAGTTCACCTGAGCAGAAGGAAAAAAGAAACCAAAATCCACCATCACAGGACACAACTGGAGGACACATGGAGAGGACACAACTGCACACAACCGCCAGCAGCGCCCTGTTGTTGATGCTTTTTTGTGTTACATTTTCCTGGAAGTGAGTTTTTGTTTTTCGCCCGCCCTCGAACCTGGGAGACCTGTGTGGCATCTTTTGCTGGCAGGCAGCAAGGAAGGAAGGAAGTTGATGCGTTGTACACCACCAGCACCAGCTCCGGGAGCCAATTTTGGGGTATTCATCTTTTCAATTCTACGATGCCTGCCTGATCATGAGAGCTTGTCTTAGAGGCTTTATTGTCCTGTTCGGTTTTTGGTGCCTCCAGTCATTTGCTCTTAACAATAAAACTGCGCCAAAATATGTTCTGTACAAAATGGGGCGTCCCCGCATCAGCAAACCGGCACGTATACAATACGTGCTTCAGCGGGAAGCACACACACACACACTCACTCTCTTACTTTGCTCGAGAGGCTCTTACTTTGCTCGAGAGGTAGAAGTTTTTATTGAAATATTGTTTGAATTAAATTTTACTACCATCGTGCGCTACTGCTGTGGTGTGTTGTATTCGTCGCCCTCACGATTTGTGCTTACGATTAACGATCGATCGTTTCCGGCTGCTGGGAGGAGCTGAAGTCACGAAGACTTAGCGATTAGCTGATGGAATTAATATACCTTTCATGTGCATCGAAATGCCACCCATGTGAATCCGGTGGAAACCTCATCAGCCAACGTTTACGCCTTTCATCAAATTACTTAGGCTGCTCTTTTCGCTTCTTGAGGTTAAAATTTAACGACAAGGCCCTGCTGAAAACTTTCCTCTCGAGTCGTGTGATGGTGTGTTGAGTTTCCGCCCCCTTTTTTCCCAACACCGCCACCCGGAGCTTTAAAAGCCTCCTAAAGACACCCTCCCGGGTAAGTGGCAACCGTGATGGGTACGTGGAGGACATAAATCTTCAACTGCTTGTTAATGGGCGATAAATGTAAAGAGCCCCGGGGTTTCCCGGGAGTTTACCCAAACCCAACTCACTACAAATGAAGTCGACGGGTTTGTCTTTTCTCGGGGCCGACCGTTCGTGGAAGGTGTAAAACGTGACCCAAGAAAATAGCCTTCACGACAGCTAGTTAAGATCTTGACCACCTCTGCCTCTGCCCTAGCGAACGCTCGGTGATCGGGGTAAGGGGGTTAAAAATTAAGTCTATGTTTTCTTGACCTTAGCTCCCGGTCTCGGGGAAAGGCAGTTCTACAGCAGCACACAATGATTCTGCAATTTCGGTCGAATGAACGCCGTGGCGAAAACCTGCTGCCCATTACAAGGAATGTTAATGGAATGTTAATATCACCCATCGGTATATGGGCTGATGGGAGGAAAATAAGCTGATGTTATGAATTTCTAATTGCATTCCCCGAGACGATGTTTCTGTTGACGGCAGTTAAAGCTTCCCGTTTCTTTAAACTCCTGCTTAACGAGAATCTGCCTACTGATACGGTCGTCTTTCGTCTTATCGACTCTGTTGCATGTTTCAATCTGCTTCAATATTTGCAGATGCTGTACGCTTGGAATGCTCCGTTTTGTACTCCGTTTTGTAAGGGTAGGAAAACACATCCGCCAAAGGCAAAAGTTTTCCAATTTCCCAAATGGACTTGTTTTGCGTTTGATATCAACTTCAAATCAGCAAATCGACACAGAACCTCATAAACATCTTGTTTCTCTTCAAGAACAACATGATGATAACACAAACACCAAAGTATGTTTTTATTCTTTCTCACGCTCGCTGACGGTGACGGGAAAAATGACGCTCCAGCAGCGCAAGATGGAATGTTTTAATGAAATTTCCCATCATTTATTCGGTTCAAAAGTGTGTTTCCCGAGGAGCGTTAAATGCGGTTTAAATTAATATTTTGCACTGGAAGGGAAGAAAACAAAATGCGCACATACCGATTCGATCTCTGAAACCACTGATTGTAAACAGCATTAATCGTCTACTAAAAGTCATAAACGTCAGATCATGCAACGAAAACAATCCCCGGTTCGACTGTCAAATAGTAGCGTGAGCAGCAAAGTGTAAACAAACCCGGGGAAAAGGGATCCACTATTTGTTGCGACGGAGACGGTGACGGAGTGCGAGAGGAAAGCGGGGATCCCCGAAATGGATATCATTTTCCAATATCGCATTACGCGTTGTACAATATTTGCAAAAGGGACCGCATCCGACAGCAGAGCATAAATAATTTACTTAAATCGATGTAAAACCATCCGCTAAGAGTATCCTTATCTTTCTGACCTTTCGTTCCTTCTTTCCAGATTCGTGCTGGCCGGCTTGCAGTACTGTGGCGAATCAACACCGGAAACCCAAGGACGGCCACATCCGATAGTGAAATCCAACTAACACTCTTTATGCGTGCGTGCGTGCGTGCTTGCGGAAACCCGTATCTGGCCGTCGTAAAAAGTTATCGCAAAGAAAAAGGGTGATTTTATTAGAATACTGACAACATCTGACGGACTGCTGCGTGCCTGCGACCTAAGTAAATAAAACGGCCTATTTACACTTCTTTTCGACGGTGGATGAAAGTGAAGTGCGGGCCGGTCAACAAACCAACACACACGCACACAAACACACGCCGCACGAATGCGAAACGGCACCACATAAAGTGCTTGGTACGTGTGCCGGAAGCTTGCCGGTGCTGGAAGTCCTTAATTTTCTGTGAACTGCTCCGCACCGTATCGGCGATGCCCGTGAAGTGAAAAGTGCTCTCCTCTGCATCTTCCACCGTCCCTCCATCCCTCCCTATCACAGCAAACTTTTCCGATTCCAACTAGGAACTCGGTGTGTACGAGCTTCCACGGTCGAATGATTATTACGATTATTACTAAGCGCGCACACACGCATCCACACATCGGCATACACTGTGCGTGAGACGAGTGAAGGAACCTCCTTTACCCTACGGGGGGAATGTGCGAATTTGACAACCCGTGTCGCACGTCACAGGATGTGCGAATATGATGGCCAATAAAGGCAAAGGACAACAGTGCGCTCGATGGTTGCCGAAAGGGTTAACGACGGAACACAAGTGCTTATGCGTATCGAATCGTAGATATCGGCCAGATTGAGCCCTCGGGGCCAACCGTCACACACACACGGGCGAGAGACGTACAACAGCCAGAGAAGCGAAGGTCAAAATGACGGTCGTCGACTTGTCATAAAACGATTTTCCTCAATAGCACAAGCAGCAGCACCAGGACTAACCAGCATCGTCAGTAGCGCGCCCTCGGTCGGTTGTTTTAGGATATCGGAAAACGAAATCGAAAACCCGGAGCAACACAGTGAAAAGCGAGCAGTGAAGTGGGGCGGGGGGGAAGCGAAAGTGGATTTTTACAAAATTTATGAAACGGCCAAAGAAAAGCCCGCCGCACAGTGTTTGGAAAAGCGTTTGCAAATCGTAGTGCTTCTCCATCTGGTTCCGTCATATTTAAGTTTCTTTTTTATTTGTCTCCAAAACCCGCACACACATACACACATCCGGAACGTACGCACGGGCATAGACTGTCGGGACGTGAATCGAGAAAAGAACAAAAAACACAGCTTTGAACATTCGGTCGAGTGTAAAGTTCGCTAGTTCGAAGAACCGAAGAAGTGTTGTCGCCGCCACGCCACGCAACAACGTCCCTCTCGCTGTTCGGCTTCGTTTGTACGTGATCGGTATAAAAGCAGCAGAAATTATGTACGACGGCCCGGTACGACCTTCCCGTGGGCACAGGGGTGGGACGGAGGCGGCGATGCCACCACGGAGAACCGGCGCTCGACAGCGAACCGTACCGACCGGTGGATTATTGCTGTGGCTGGGATTGCTGACGATGTTTGTCAAGGGTAAGTGTGTGTTCGGACAGAAACAGATGAAAGAAATTGGAAGAAAAGATGATAACGTTCGCCGCACCAGGAAGAGCAGAAGGGTTTCGGCGGACGCAAGAGAGCGAGAACGATTTTGCCCTCAGCAGCTAACCCCGGTGTCGGTGTGTTTGGTTTCGGAAATGGTCACGTAGCACGTGTTTGCAAATCCGTTGGAATTTCCAACTAGTTTACCAAACGCTGAAGCTAAAGCATTCTCTATGGATGTTGTCCCCCGTTTTGGTTCCCGAAGCTGGTTGCTCCTCGTTCTACTTTAATTTTGAAGCAAAAGACTCGGGAGCAGAGGACCGTCCTATCCTTTTGGGGGCACGTTATTATTCCACACACATGCCTAGCATCGATCGGAGCTGATGATCAATCAAGATATTATGAGATTGTGATGACTTTCAACATCTTGCCTGAAAAAAGGGGGAACGAAGAGCGTTCTGGAGTGTGATTTTCCCGGAAGTGAAACTGCTTGCTGTGTATGTGTGTGTGTGTGTTCCAACTTCCGGTTGGAATGAGTTTCAAAGCGGTGGTGCCAGACGAGCGTAGACGGTGACGTGCAAAATGGAGCTTAAGATCAGCATCAAAAGCAAAGCGCTTCATCTGAGCGGTTTATATCTCGTGTGTTGTGTGTGTGTGACAGAAAATGTGAAAACGATTAGATAATCGTACACACTGTTTAGGCAGATGAGATACATCAAACGTTTTGGGAAAGCCGTCATGCGTCAGTGCCACAAATTGAATAATTTTCTTGTAGTTCTATCTTGTTCACACACATTTGCCAGCCCGTTTTAAAGTTAACAAGAGAATTAAATCCTTTTTTGATGTTAAGGATTTCGCTGTAACGCTCGGGCAGCCTGAAACAACAGCAAAAACCCAGTAAACTGCATCCTTGCATCGTTATTGAAAACAATAACTCTTCTTCGTGCCCGGGTGTCCTCGCATCCGGGCGTTCAGCATGCCGTGGAAGATTTATTTACCACCATCAAAAGCTTCGTTAGGGCTTAATATCGTCACACCCATATCGCACCACGGTGGCCCGGGTTGTGTGGTCAGGGTTGTTTGGAGGTTGATGCGTAAATTAAGCCAACGACAAACTCCCGGCCAGTAACAGAATCGATAGCGTGCGGCAAGAGGGTTGCTAGGTTATAACGCCCGCTCGCTCCCCGGGAAAGGATATTCAGTTTCAATCGTTTGCCACACTACCAGGAACCAAGTGTGGTCAGCATGAATTGTTCGGGTATGAAACCCCGTTCATAATTTACGGTTGACCTCAAGTGTTGATTAAGTACGCTTCCGATAGGTTGATTAATTATTGCCAAGCCCCAATCCTCTGTCCGAAACCTATAGGTCAATCAAGCACTACACACGGGACCGGGTATACACGGCAGGGTTCCCAAAAATAAGGACGGTGGGAACTACTGATACTACCGCTACAACTACCTCGACTGTGCGCAGAGATGATGACTTCTATCGGAACCATCAATCATGTGTCGGAATGCGAGCTAAAGCTCTTGTCAAACGCAAGCGCTTAGATGCCGGAGACAGGACAACCAATGTGCTAAAATTGAATGAGCATTTTCTCTCTGACCCTGCCACATGATGGACCTGAGTGAGGACTCATCATACGAGTGTCCTTCAGTGTGTGTGTGTATATGGTGGGAAACCACTCGAGTGGTGCACTGCATATGGTGTATGTGTGGTTTAGTTAGTTTTGCACACAGACGGACAATGTTGTTTGCAAAATCGTTGGTACTCGAACACCGGGGGGACAACAGCAAAGACCCGGAAAAAAACAAACCTACCCCAACGCTAGGGAACCACGTGCATCAAGCTCGGGAAAAACACAAAAACACACAGCAGGGATAGATTTATTTGTCCCTCCCGAACAGAACAGAACAGACACAAAAAAACAATAATACGCTCTTTGTGCAAGTGCAATGATAGAAAATGACAATCCATCAATCATGTTTTTCTGGGTTTCGGATCAATTTTAGTTATTTCATTTCTTTTCCCTTTTTTTCGCGTTCGTCCACAGGATTCGTCCCCTTTTTTTTGCATTTGCTTGTTTGGTGCGGCGGGTGTCATGTTGAATGTGTTTCACCAGGCGCGCCTATCCGTTTAGAGGCTTTGATTCGTACAAGAGACACGATACCCTTTTTCCGTCTTCTTTTCTACTTTTAGTTTTTGGACCTGCTGGAACTCAGTGAAAGGAAACCCGAAAGAATCCTTTTTTTCGGCACTCCTTCTTTGGCTGGATGCTGGGAATGAAATACACATGACCGTGACCGAGGACCGAAACCCGAGATCCGAAAACGGATCGACCACAAGTGGGTCGGACGCAAAACCAGTTTATCCTTGCACAAGACGGAAGAAGCATCCAAATAGAAAGAAAACATTCCCTCACACACAGAGGTAGCTTTCCTGGAGGGGTGTTTTTTGTGCTTCGTTCTCCCCGAATCGAGTGTCCACCGTTCGGTCCTTAAACCGGGATCAATAGCGATTCGGAGAGATTTGCCGAACAAAAGCCAATAATGCTTGAACCTCCCTAGCACACATGAGCGTGAGCGGAAAAAAGGAGGGCGAAATAAAAGGCCCGGTTGTGGCCCACCGCCAGGGAAAATCCTCTTCAGCATCCTGGGCTCACGCATCCATTCACGAACGTTTTCCGCTAATGCTTCAACAACATCGTTTGCACGGAGGTGGAGCACGGACGCGGAAAAGTGGCCAACGCGTTTGTTTGGCCCAACCAACCAGCTCGGTCCAAACCGTTCGGGCGGAAAGCAATAGAGCAAAAGTTTATCGTAACGCGCGCGCGGAGAGCGTGTCCATTTTTGCGTCGTCCGCTTCTTCGGCGGTCGTACACCAAAAGCGGCTTACGACGGAACCCTGTGCGAAGGGAACTGGAAAGTTTGGCATTTGTTTGCTCACGGTCTCGGTTCGCCCGCTTGGCTGATGATGATGGCAATGGTTGTGCATTATTGATACAACCCAATAAAGGCCACTTTAAAGCGTACCGTAGGCTGAAAACTCTTAATGCTCGTGTTCTGCTCGTGGTCCTACAGTCGTGTTGCTCTTTTGGGGCAGAAATTATTTGTGTTTTTCTCTCGTTTAAGTTCTGGAGATGTAGGTACGGGCCACCAAAGTTTTCCGGAGCGCCGTGCTGCAGCATAATAACCCAACCGAAATCGCATAAGCGATTATGTTGCATACGTTATTGAGGTGTGTTCCCGAGAGCCCGAAACCACCCCCGAGTGTGGGTGATTATTTGATCCTGGATTTACCTGGCAGCATCGGAAAAGCTGTTCGGGAAGAAGTAGCGAAGTAGTTCAATAACTGTTACGACCGCATTTAAAACCACAAAACCGGAAAGCCTCCTAGCGAAAAGAAGGATGCATTTTTCAAGCCCGCATAAATTCAACCACGTGAAACGACACCGACTACGAAGGACGGCTCATTCACTAATGTTTGCTCATTAGCATAAGTGGGTACCAGTGGTGCTTTTCGTTGTGCTTTTAAAAACAGACTCACCACCAACACCACCATTAACTGTCACACTTTCGGCGCCGTCAGTGCAGCAGCTTCGGCCAAATTAACCCCGTTGTTCGTGTGAAAAGAAACTTCAAACCTCTGCTTGCTTGCTCCCGGGCTGGCTTTTCTTTAACCAGTGCAGTGGGTAAGTAGATTATGAGCCTTCTACTACTGCTACTACTGCTACTGTGAAAGCTGAGACGATGTTGTTAGCAAGTCAGTTCTCAAAAGGATCTGCAAGAACTTGTCTGTCCTTCCTGTCTCGTAAACGGTTCTGCAGGAGAACCATTTTCCAACCTCTTAGACAATCTCTCTCGGTGGGCGCTTATTTAGAGGGTGTTTTATTTGAATTATGTTGCAACTTTTCGTACGCCCGGCCACCTTTAAACGGTTGGAAACGCACGCTTTCGTAGGGCGGGGGCGTCTATGTTTGTTGCCCCCGTTGCTGCAAAGCTATCGTCTGGGCGCTACCGTGGCGGGCTCAATAATAATTATGTAAATTCAAATAAAAACTCATTCAACCGTTGCACCCGACGACACCGTGGGAAAGATTTTCCGGGCACGCTTTCTAACTCTTCACGGTCGGTCTGTTGTGTTGTGTGCGCGGTGGCAGAAAGGATTTTTATCGCTTTCCCGACAGTCCGATGCCCGGGGCTTGACTTGCCTTTCGCACGAGGTTTCGCATTTGATTCGCGAAGTTTGTTCGCTACTGTACAGAACAGCAACGGCGCAAGTGCTCGACCGTGGCCTCAGGGAAATTTATAAATTTGCTTCCCAAACGCACCAACGCAGCCCCTCATCGCTATCGATAAGATTTAAAACCGATTTGTTTGTTGGTCTATTAAAGAATGTATTATTTAGCCAACTCTCCTCCTTTCTCTCTCCTTCGCTTTCGCTATCTAACTTGATTTGCGCCTCGAGCTTCCAGCGATAAAAGCTTCTCAGCAAACGAAGATTAATTCCCGCAATTCCCGTTTAAAAAACGGTTTTTCAAATGATTGATCGTTTCTTCCTTTCTCCTGCCGGCGAAAAAAAAAGAAGAAACACGAAAACGAAGAACAAGAAATCGGTATCTGAAACTCATTACGTGCATCCGATCCCCATCGGTATTTAGCGGTGTACGAAGTAATTCATTTTCCACCGATCAAAGCCGGTTCCATCACCGGTTGTTTCTTGTGTGTGCACGTGCACCGGGTGCGGCGTCAAGCTCAACGCTCGGGTGTATTGTATTTAATGAGCTTGGAGAATTGTGGCCATTTGCTTTGTGGCCAACAACGACGCTGAATAGGGAGACGATTTTCCACTCACACAATGGTTTCCGCTTTTTTCCAATGCTTCTTTTAAAGTAGAAGGTTAAGAAAGGCAAAACAGGGGTGGCGGAAGTCAGTCACTTCCGTTTGGGGCTGTTGTGATGCGCGATTGCGTTTAAATTTACTGGATGATGAATTTTGTAAAATGGAACGGCGGTGCGTATTGTCTGCTTTGTGAGTTGTTGGTAGGAGCAGATTTGTTGAAAGAAACAATTGCTTAGAGTAGAACGGGCTTACAACAAACGATTTCAAAGCTGTACCGTGTTGCATTAAATTCTCACTCAAACGGTTATTTATTGTACTACTTGTTCATTTTTATCCCGAACCCTTTTCCAAACAATCTATTCTTAAAAGGGTTCTATTTTACCGCTCCTGCCGAAGCAAGACCATTGCATCGGCCGAAGCGCATCGGTAAAGCTTCGGTGTAAGCTTTGTTCACAATAAAAACAGTGTTCACTTACAAATTGAGCTGGTGTGAGAGAACTGGAACGTACTCGTTCCCGAAACACCCAAACAGCATTTGAATAATGATTGAGCGCAAGTAGTATTGAATTTGTGTGCCACCAGGTGCATCGGAAAACTAGGAAACGAACTAGGTTTACGCCGACCAACCGAGTGTGAAGCTGGACCATCCGTACCATCGCCGTGTTTTTGTCGAACGTCGGTCGATTTCGACACTTGGGTTCGTGTTTGGTTGAACGCTTCGATTACTTTGCAACAGTGGCAGTGTGGCAGTAGTAGTATCAGTAGCAGCTGCAGTTGTGTCCCTCGATCCACAGGCAAGGCACAGTGGTCTAGACGCTGGCCAATGGGCAATACACGTTCTATGTTCGATCAAGTTGAAATTCTTTGTATTTGGACTACGGACTTAGCATATGTACTTCATCTAAAAATAGGGTTTAAGGAAAAGAAATAGTTAAAATTTTGTTGAAAATTTATAAAAAAAAAGTTTAACAACTTTAACTAGATTATGTATTTTCTGTCAATTTCTGATTCCAATAGTAATATCGTTACAGATAATCATTGAAATCAAGTAAATATCTAGATTTGTACTAAATAACACCAAGTTCACATCTTCTCCCAATGTCCATCGTTGGACCATCGTGTATCGTGTTCGCTAGGACATATTCCTTTGTATCGCTTCCCGACTGGAACGGAATGAAGCATCAATGTTTTGAGGTTGACGGGTAAAGCGAGCGATACGTGCTGCTGCTAGAGGAGATGCAACGGGGAAACAGTATCGGTAGCATCTGGCCAAATCTGCCGAATTATGGAACATAACATTTTGCCTCCCTGCCAAGCAAGCAAAAAAAAAACTCCCCGCAAGGACACAAGGAGTTCATTTTCCTGCATGAACTGGAAATAGAACTCGCTCCGGCATAACCGATTCTCCGGATGCCGGATTTCAGATTTCGCAAATCCTATTCTGAGGTTCGTTCGAAGTTTGGTGGACACACACACACACACACACGCATACAATTGTTTCGGAAGAGAGGCGGATTTTTCGATGCATCAGGGCACGATTGCATCAGGGCGCGTTCGAGTGTGCAGTCCCCTTTTTACTGCATCAATACTGTTCGACTGCGTTTGGTCGATTGATATCGGGCTCAATTTTCATTTCCGGTGTGAAACGTTCGATCCTGTGCATGTTTCCAGATGCAGAAAACAGGAAATAAGTCCCCGGCACATAACGTGTTTTCCTTTTGAAGCGCTTTGGAAAGAGATTCCCGGTAAACGTATGAATATCGGTCACACATCGTTCAAATCATCACCTTGCAACTACCTTGCCGTACATGTCGTTGGTGTCACGAGAGGTAGGTCTTTGCCCAGTTTCAGGGAAAAGCTCTTCTCTGCAGAAGGGCTGTGTTGTTCTCTATCTTAGAATCGAATTATTGGGACGTTCCCGTTTCGCAACATGATACCAGCATGACAGAGTAATGGATTTTTTGCCTTTTGCTTTTGCAGAGTCAAGGAAAAAGTAGATCACTCCCACCGAAAAGAGGACTCTCTGCACACAAAAAACACACACCACACCAGAAAACAGCAGAAAGCAACTCGACAAGTCACCAGTAAAAGTAAATTTCCGCTTATATTTCAACTGCGGTTGTGGTCAGCTCGGCGCAGCAGAAAAGGATCGGTGTTCGCCGGGAACTCTTGGCCACGGGACTTGATTGACCGGAAAGAAGAAAAATGAGTTAAAAGGAACCCTCTCTCTCGGTTTGTGGTTTTGTGGGACTCGCCGCCGGGTTTTCTCTATTTGGTAGACCACCCCAATGGAAATGAAGTACGACGATAGATATTTTGGGAAAGCAAAAAAAAAAAAAACCTAACCTCACAACAACAACCTCTCCATGCTGGATGTTGCTGCTTCGTGACAAGAAACATTAACAATAGTCAGCGGAAAATGAAGGAAATTGGTCATTATTGAATGGACCGGTTAATGGTGGGCGATCGTTTGCCTATAAAAGCTCCGGGAACGGTACGCCCGGGAGGACCGAACCGGAATGGGATTAGAGTGTAAATCGTTGATTGAAAAATTCCATCCCTTAAGGAGGATCGCTTACAACAACGATGACTGCC
Source organism: Anopheles maculatus (assembly GCA_002091835.1). NCBI lineage: Eukaryota > Metazoa > Arthropoda > Insecta > Diptera > Culicidae > Anopheles > Anopheles maculatus. The sequence goes on from KZ062340.1 coordinate 86,701, forward strand.
ACAATATAACTACCCAGGACCCCAAGCGTGTGTTTATATCCCCGTTTTCTGGACGAGAAGAAATGAACTTCACTGGAAGCGGGCGAAGTAGTAGCGAAACCAATAAATTTCCCAAGCCCCGAAGCTAGTATCGCACGATGCGCGTCGTCGTCGTCGTCGTGTACACTGATTTATCTTCGACGGCAACCGGGACTACTTCTCAGACGGAATGCTCAGGCACCCTCCTGTCACGCTGAGTCAGCAGCATTTTCGGGGGAAAATGCTTTTTCCCGTCGTCGACCAAATTTGTATCTTCGGCACAAAATACGCTTTCCCTTTCGTCCTCCGGCTTTTTGGCCAATCGATCGTTATTAGACTGATGGAGGGCAATTTACGCGTTTGCAATGGGATTTGGGTGGCGCACAATTTATGGCAAACTGCTCAGTTCAGTTTGATTAGACGGTTTTGTTTGTTGCTCTAGTGTTTTGTGTCGCTAGTGTTGTGTGTACACTTGCAGAAGAAAGCGCTCTGGTTCTTCAACAATATTCCCTTTTTTCTCACCAGGATAAGCTCTAGAGCTCTTAGTGTGTATTTTTTTTTTGTTTTGGGGATTGAAATGGGGATTGAGTTTTAAGCATGATTAATGTATTCAGAGGAGGATTTCAAAGCTCGCTAAAGGAGTGTGCAGATTCAGTGCAAAGAGATCCCTTTAAGGTCGGTTCAACAAGGTTGTATTCGAGAGAGGACTTAGATAGACTATCATTCGGTTCGGTTCACTAAAATGGTTTGGTACTTATACTTATTGCCGAATCTCTCCTATGTATAAGATGCATTATATTACAGAATTGTGGTCATCAAATCTAACGATGCATCTTATGCATCTCGGGTAGCACTAGTGTTCGAAGGAGGGACAGGACTGAGTATCGAATCCCATCCGGATCCCCTGATGTGAGGACTGATTATCTAACTAAGTAGTATCAATAAGCTCACTAAGGCTTTAGATTGCCGGCTAGCAGGTCGTTAAGCCACAAAGAAGGAGCAGCAATCATTTTCAAGAAGCTCAGAGCTGATCCAGTGAAGAGCCTCCTCAGTCAAATTGTTAACAGCGTTTCAAGACATCGATTCAAGACATCTGTCATAAAAACAACCCATTAAAAGATTCCTTATACTGCTGTATTATCTTGCAGGGTTGAAGGAATCAAGGTGCAACTCCATGCCCCATCTTTAAGAGAAAAACATTGCCAGAATGCAGCCTGCCAAGTGGAGTCTAGAAACATTTGGTGGAGTAGACCCTGGAGCTCTTCCCAAGAAGAGTGACTTGCTTGTATTCATTAAGTTACTCGTCTTACCTATTCAAGACCTGACAACAGATACAATACACCAATTGGCAGTCATTCCTAAGGAACGGAACAGCCAATTTCAACCTCACGAAAACTCTATTAGTAAATCTTTAGAGGACCTTATGAAAAAGTGGTTGCGATAGATGACAAAGAGAAAGAGACTTTAACCAACTGACCGTAACAATCAAGATGAAGAAGCCAATCATTAGTGAGGTCTATAGTTTGGGCTACCAGATATTGGAGAGGTGTCAAAAAGAAGAGCAATCTTAAAATCCTCTTAGAACTGTGGGATATCCAATAGATGGTGCAGAGGAAGGCGGTGTTGATATTCTGGAAATTTCTGATAAGAGTGCAACCAAAGTTTCATGACTTGTGCATAGGGAAATATAGTTCAGATAGGCAAGATCAGCCTAAAACTACACGAGCACTGAGAACCAATACTAATTCTAAATCGATCACTAACTTACTGAGCACAAGCGTGGTTTGCGAATTGCCTACTCATAGGCGCAAACAGGTTCTTCTATTGCTGTTTCACGTTATTTCTCTCGATGAAAAACACTCACCCTGTCTCCTAACCATCTACACCAAAACCAAAAAAAGGCGATCATTTTTTCTCGTCACGACCGCAATTGCAAGCTAATAATCATTCGCAAAGGACGAACGAATCGATTAGCAATTCCAGTTGTAGGAATATCCACACGAAAAGCAAAGAAAATAAAAACACAAACGCTTTGAGAGCAGATTTTTTGTCTGTGTCTGAAACCGGCAGCAGCAAATTCGATCGCATTCGAGCTGCTTTCACCTACTCTCAATTCCACCCTCGTAATGAATCACGAACAAAGCAGTTAGCAAATCGATTAACGGCAGCTAATAACAATGAAGAGAGAAAGCGAGAGAGAGCAAGCAAGTGGAACGTAAAAAAAACGGTGGAATCCCATCAGAATGTAGTAAAGTGCAATAATTTGTAATTTACGGCTCGTCTCACCGAATGCGGGGGCCCGGTACGGTGGGGCCGAGTTGGAAATTTCACCTGAATTCATTGGAATGAAATGCATTCCCGGGGTGCAGCATTTTTCAATTTATTTTCGGGAAGAAAAATATCTCAAAAGTCACATTTGCAACGGAACGCCAGTGCAATGAAACAGAAGAGGCTAAGATATTGGTGCCTGAGAATTGATTTTCTTTCCTGCCTTGCGCTTCCTTTTCCTCCTACTTTCCTTATACGGTACTGCTAGCGTGCACGAGCATGGTATGGGCGCAAGAGTGCCTGAAAACAATGATAATTCCACGTGGCGCTCATGAATTTATTACCTACACACGTATAAATATTCGATATTCGATTTCGATGCGATGATTTATTTCGTGAACATTATTCCACACTCGGACGGAGATGCTATTGACTCCACCAAAGCCAATCCGTTTGCGCCACAGGTAAGGGAGCAAATAAAAAGCAAAAAGCGATAGTGAAAAATTCGCTACAATCAACAATCGAATCAACTCTCCTGCAGCCAAACAAACCGAAAGCAAACAATACGCTTGTTTTTTCGGCTGCCGCAGGACTCCATTTTTCTGTGTACTGCCAAACCTAAAAACCGTGCGGCGTTAATTTCGTATCGAAAAATTTGTAAATGATACGCAATTAAAATGACACCGGCAGAAGTACAAAGCGGACAACCAATTTGAGTTCGGAAGAAATTAAACTCATCCTCTTTGATTGCCTTTTAAAACCTGCCCTGCATTTATATTCACTTTTTGTCACTTTTGTGTTAATGGTTGTTTGTTTGCCGGCCCGTGTGTCTCTTCTTTCTCTCATTAAGCTGTGAAAATTAACAACCGAAACATAAAACAAAAAGAATACCACACACACACACCCACATACACATTCACACATACAGCAGCAAAACAAAACGACGGGTCATTCCATCAAAGGTTAAAGGAACTGGAGAAGGAGAAAAACGATTAAAATGACGCCCAAACAGCCGTAGCAGAATCTGAAGCTAGGCCACGTTTTCGGGCGATTTACTCCGAGAATTTACCAGATTCCCAGCCTTCGTTGCCGGCCTGTCGGCGAGCTTTTCCCGCTGATGCGCGACACGATTTGACGCGAAAGTAAAATAAAAACAGTTTTGGACGGCAGCACAAAAAAGCGACCTTTAGGACATGCTCTCGAAAAAACAAAAACACGGCGCAACCTTCCCAGAATCGCAGAACGAAATAAGAGCGAAAAAAAGGGATGAAAAGGGAGCGGGTGACGATGGGGAGAAGGATTTTCCTGCGAATTCGGCTGTACGCGGGCCGCACCCGTAGGATACAAAACCAGAACTCGGTTACAGCAAGTCCAACAACCCAAACCCCAAAAACCCAAAACAGCGCAACAACGTGAACACGCGGGACCAGCTGGCCACTCGGCTTTGCTGCCACTGTTACGGGTACATATACAACAATTAAACTGTAATTTTCCGCCATTTGCATTTTGCTTGCTGCTGCCACGGTTTTGCATAGTCCCCTACTTTTCCATGGGGGAAACCCTGGGAGGCAGACTTTGCACGGCCTTCGACGAGATTGCCTTCCGACCGGTGCTTTTATGTTTGTCTCTCGGTACGTACACGTACCTGGTGCATTTGTGTGTATTATGGTCATGTTGCCCAAAACACACAACAACCCGTCGACCCAGCTACGGGTCCAGCTGCTGCTGCTGCTGGTTGGTCGGGGCACAGACGGTTTTGGGAAAAATCAACACCCAAGCAAAACGGTGGAAAAATCCAAAACCAGCCCCCATCCTTCTTTCAACGCCATGTTTGCTGCAAACGCCCCATACCGGAAGGTTTTCCCCGTATCCGGCAGGTCGGTAACAATCGGCCACTTCAATTCGCGTTTGGCTTTGTAAACTGTCACCAACAAACGATGCGCGGCGGCGGACACAGTGCAAATTAAAAACAAAAAGAAACGAGACCCGGAGTTGCCAACACTCTCTCGGTCGACATATTGGAAGCCCACACACTTCTTGGTATTTTCTGGTCGTTGGCGAAGGTAGATGGTGGCCGGCGAACGGGCGTTTCGTTTGGTTCGGTGAGCAGATTTACTGTGTTTGACGACTGGTTCGTTGTGACCACGAATCCGGGCGTGATCTGGCACTTTTTGTGTGCGGTGCGGAACCCCGGCATCGGTTTTACAAACTTTCCAATCAGTTTTGCGCGACTTGTTCCTGTGTTCACCGAGTTCCGCTGCTGTTGGGGAACATTTTGCCACCGCGAACCCTTACTGGACGCCTACACAACGCACACGCGCTCCAGCGCAAAGCGGGAAACAAAATCATCCAAATTGAAATGGAAAAATACAATTGCATATACACCGAACAACAGCATACCATTGCTTCTCTTGAATCTGGTTCCTAAAAAACACAGAAAAAAACAGCGTTAAAATATCGTTCAGTGTGCGTGACCAACCTTTTTTTTCTAACTCCCACCAGTGTCCCGGAATTTCGGTACCATTGAGTGATGAAAATGAAAAATTAGCCATTCGTTACACAATTGCCATGTAGGTGCAGCAGTAGCAGCTGGTGTTTGGGTTCTGCTGAAACTAAAAGCATTTTTCCACTCTTTTTCCTGCTGATGCTTGTTAGAGGCCATGTGCAGCATAGTTAGTGATTGTTTCATTAGTGTGTGCCCTGGCTGGTCTTTGTTTGTATGTTCGCAATTTTTCACGCTTTGTTTAACACATTCTCGCTCTCCCTTCGACAGGAAATCCCGAAACTCGTAGTAACGAGCAGGAACTGAAGCCGAGCTTCGCTAGCCCGATCGAGAACGTGACAGTTCCTATAGGTAGAGAGGCGACGCTCAGTTGCATTGTACAAAATTTAGGTGCCTACAAGGTAAGGGTCATTCATCCAATTGGGCCGCTTTTAACAGGATTTCTGCTGATGACCTCTCGGTTGCTTTTTGGTGCAGGTCGGCTGGATGCGAGCCTCCGATCAGACAGTCCTGGCGCTCCAGGGACGGGTTGTGACGCACAATTCACGCTACAGCGTAACGCAGGAGGAGCGTGACGTCTGGCGACTAAAGATACGCAACGTGCGCGAATCGGACCGTGGTTGCTACATGTGTCAAATAAACGTCACACCACTGCAGAAGCAAGTAGGCTGTGTTGATGTGCAGCGTAAGTAATGATAGGGTGGTCTGGATATACGGTGCAACTTACGGCGCAATCGACCCATGTTCTCTTATCTCACACAGTGCCACCGGATATATCGGACGAGCAATCTTCCTCGGATCTGACCGTGCGCGAAGGTGGTAATGCAACGTTCTACTGTCGCGCAACCGGACATCCGGCACCAAAAGTCACCTGGCGACGGGACGATGGAAATCCGCTGTATCTCTTTCGCAACGGAACCGACCAACGAAAGGGTACGTATCTGTGTGTGTGTGCGTGGGTGTCTCTTGGTCTCTTAAAGTCAGAAACTCCGTCTTACCATAGCCCCGAACCCCATAAAACACATGTTTGTTGTGAGTAAAGCCACAGAGAATCGTTTTAAACAATTGGTCCCACATATCCAGGAGCTGCTTGGATCAAAAGGCTGGACAGGAAATTACTCCCTGCCGTAGTAGTACATCACAAAAACAACATCCTTCTGCGAACTCGTTAGCTCTCGGCAAACGACCTTAACGGCCGTTCAACATAACATACAAACACACTTTCTTCTGCAATCCTTTTCCCATGAAGTTTACGATCCATCAACGGGACACATCCTGCTGTCCCTGTCCTCCCTTTCATGCCTCGACACAGCGTCATCAAGACATCGGTTATGTGTCTTCGACTTCGAACTGAGCCCTTTCTTGATTTATGACCAATCTTTCCTGATACTGCCTCACACACTGCTTTAACCTCAAATTGGGGCCAATAATATTCTCCATAAATTTTTACCTCCTCTTGCGTCCACACACAGACACACTTCTCAACCTTCCTTTATCGCAGCTATCTTTATCGTTTATTTTTATTATTTACTTTTCCCCCCCTCTCTCCCTGTATCCCTCCACAAACTTCGCAGAGCAATCAAATTGTAACTGAAATTTGTTTTGCACCCGATGTACAAGAGAAAAAAAAAGTACGGAAAACAGCATTCATCGAGAGACCCTTTTATGTGCGTACCAACTTACGCAACAAGTTGATTTGGGTATGCAAGGGAAATTTATTTATTGCCAAAGTCGTTTCTATTTGTTGTGGGGCCGGGTTTCGGGAAACCAATAACCAGAACCACCCATTACCCGTTATTCCGATTTCTGTTCGATCGTTCAATCAAAATCATTGCGATGGGTTGCAACTTCCATTTTCTTTCACAGTCGATCAACATGTTGGCATCTTCCTGAACCTGACCCACGTCAGTCGGAAGCAGATGGGTGCATATTTGTGTATCGCCTCGAACGAGGTCCCACCCGCCGTTAGCAAGCGTGTCTATCTGAACGTTCACTGTAAGTTGTTCGTCGGACTCCCTGGTCCGTCCTAGCTGCCGAACGATGTTGCACTTTTAGCCTTCAATCTTGTTCTTGCTTCTACTCTGCTCGTCCTAATTTTTCGTCCAAAGTTCCACCAAACGTGACGACGGCCAAGACGCTTCTCGGGGCGTACGAAGAATCGGACGTCGAGCTGGAGTGTGAGGTGGAGTCATTTCCACGTTCGGTCAACTATTGGACAAAGTTGGCGAAGGGTGGACGCAACCCGAGCGGCAGCCTGAGCTCGTCCAGTGCGGAAAACTTCAACCATCACCATCAGGAGGTGATGCTGAACGGGGATCGGTACGAAATTCGGGAGCAACATTTTGGCAGCCTGTACGCGGCGAAGATGACGCTCCGGATTCGCAGCTTCTCCATGGCCGATGCTGGCAGCTACATGTGCATATCATCGAACGCTTTCGGCAAGGCCAACCGAACGATTCGGCTGTACGGTAGGTTTTGAGAACGTGTCGGCGATGGTGCTCCGGCGCAGTTGTTGGCCATAGTTCGGCTTTGATCGATTGCTCTTTCCCACCTTTCGTCCAATTTGCAGAGATTAAAAGACCCACGACCACCACCACCACAACGACCACGACCACTACGACGACGACGACAACGACGACCACCACCACAACGCCGGCACCACCACCACCTCCGACGCCACCGCGCCGAAGAACTACACTAATGGGGCCAAGTAAGTACTTCCGAAGTTTCGCAACATGAAAGCCATGCCCTACGCTACACCTGTGTTCGCTAGGAAATGATGGATGTACCACCGCAGCTAGCGAGAAGCGGCAAACACTTGAGTAAACTTTCAACAACTCCACTTTATCATAACGTGTGCTTCACTTTAAAAATGTGTCTTCAATTCATTGCCACAAATGTCCCCTTGAATGCGAAATTGGTTCGTGGAAGAAGGTTTTGTTTATTCCCGAAATGCTATTCTTGGGTGGTACCGGACTGCTTTTGCTTAGTGAAGTCAGTCAGCCCTCCGATCAATATATACACGACCCCCGGATACGGTTCCGTGCACTCCAAAATGACAAACACACCTTCGTCGTGTAATGATGCCATTTTGTTTCATTCTGCGTCTTCTTTTTCGTCTCCCTCGCCAGGGCCACCGTACGACACAACGCCCTATCCGCCGACCGGGTTTATCATCGAGTACATCACCTACTCGCCGGCCTTTGTCGAGTACGGGGCGAACGGTGAGACCTACATCAACTATCCGCAGCTGACGGCCTACTCCAAATCGTCCTCGTCGTCGTCCTCGTCCTCCTCCGCGTCGGCGAACCCGCACGGATCATCGGCAGCTTCCTCGGCGGCCTCATCTCCACCATCCACGGTCACGCTGCTCGGTGGCCGATGGACTGCCGGGACACTAGGCGGAACGTTCCGTCCGCTGTCCGGGCTGGAGGATAGATTTATGAGCATTTTGATCGTGACAGCCCTGTCCTGTGTGTCCTTTTTTCGCTACTTTCAAATCTATCTTCCCTGGATTACACTTTTTCTGCTGCTGCTACTGATCGGTCGCAAACCGAAGGAGAAAATCTCGTCCGATCTCGTCTTCCACCATGCGCCCACCTGCGCCCTGTGAGGACACGGTTACGGGTGCCATCTGTCACCGGAACCGGCTACAACGACGACCCAACAAGACAACAACCTGACGACACTGACACTGCTGGGCGTTCGTTGCGAAAGAGGTAACGAAGGTAATGTTGTTTTCTAATTTGCTAGGATTAATCAGGAAACAACGACCTTCCCCCACTCCACATCCGCCGTCTGGATAGGCATGCAATGCGAACCCGAACGAGGGTCCTTGTACACGAGATATAGAATAGATCAAATAAGCGCCACCAGCTGAAGGATGCGTGTAGCAAATGAAGCAGATACAAGGCGAAGGGATCGAAAAGGGCACTTTCAGGCAGGCGCTTTCAGGGTAGGGCCAAAAGCGAGTGAATAAATAGCATCCGGAGAGCTTCCCACTGGAGCAAAATAAAACCGGGAAGCCGCCCGGGAGCACTGTTACGATGTACATATTAAGCAAATACTTCCAGTAATAAATTGCCAATAGCCAACAAAGCAAGAACCGTATCACCCTAGTTGACAGATGTGTCAGGCGACGAAGTGGAGCAATTTAGTGGGGCGAGAGGAGGGGAAAGGAACGTAAAGGAAGACCGCTCAGAGAAAGCGCCGCACATCCGAGTACTAATCAATAAAAGAAGAACACTGGACATACTGGAAACAACCAAATTCACATACAAAAACAACGGTGTAAACAACACTTGCTGACATGCCACTACTTGTCAAAGTTGAGAAACCAAGCGCTATCGAAAGTGTGTCCTGAGCCGCGTTGTAGGTAGCACTCGTTGCAGTAACGATAGCAACGGGTACGAACGAGGAACTTTTTTTTTTGCACTCACTCCCCTAGCACCTTCGCCGGTTCGGCAGCCATTTTTCTCGCACTGATGAACGACAAACTTGCTGGGCAATAAATTAATCTCTGAAGCCCGGAAGTGATACGGTAGTGTAGTGTCTGTTCTTTGGTAGCTTGGTGTGCACCAACTTCTCTCTCTCTCTTGGCAGTTTGGCGGAAGTGTTTTTACGGAAGAATCACCCTGCACATGGGTGTGTGTGTGTGCGTACATAAAATCAATAGCAATCGATACAAATATAAATGCAGTACACATACAATGGTTTGTTGGGTGCGCTGGCAGGAAACCATCCGTCGTTTTACAATGCAAGGTAAGTGTGGAGAAAACTTTCACATCAGTTTCCTCGGTCTGGTCAAAAGACCAAAAGCTGTAGACGAATTTTTCGGGAGAGGGTGAATCGTATTTGGAAAAGTTTTTTAATTTCAAAAGTATTAAAGTAAGATAAATGCTTTCGGCTGGGCTGGGCGTTACTGCCGCCGATGCATTGAGGCCACATTCATCTAAATCAATTGCATCCGTTCTATGCATGCACGAAACAATCTAACAGTGACCTAACAACCCTAACAGCTTGCGAGGAACGCCGGTTGGTTTGCAAACGATAAAGTTTGCAATATGGGCACTCGATAGGAAGTGCTAATGGTGCCAATGTTTTCGATTGGCCATCAAGTGATTGAACTTACTGTAACGAGCCAAAAGGAAGTTTATGAGTCGGAAATTCGGCATGTTTCTTGATTGAAGAAAGTTGATACATCAAGAACACAGCCTTTGTTTTTATCTTGTTGGCACTAACGCTAATTAAAATCATTCATTGTTCTGTTGATGACGTGCGATGATGATTAGTATCTATCTTGGTGAGTGCATCAAAGATGTCTCACCAGCCAATGGTTGGGCCAACCAATCCAGCTTTCGCGTGACCAGTGCAGCTGCATACGGAATTCCGTCATCATGCAATTAAATATTCACAATCTGCTGATCAAATTTAGCATATTGAATGGGTTTGACCTCCACCGAAACCGAACTCTAATGCAATGCCGCGTGCAGAAATTCCATTTTCCGACGAAGGAACTAATCACGCTTCAGTGTGGGTGTGTGTATGTGTGCGTTTGTGATTGAAAATTTCCCACCCATTCCAACCACCCCTGGCCGGAAGTCGACGTAAGTCTTATTAATTCATTCTCTCGCGCCTTCGACAGATCGATCAAATTCGCTCGATCGCATTTGTGACCCACAAACAACACACTGCCGCGTCCGTGCCATCCGTCGTTGGATTAACAATTGCGATGCTCATTCCGGCCAGTTGATTGATTACCCAATCAATGATTGTCACCATGGTTCCGGGGTAGCGAGCGGCGGCTTGTGCCGGGATTTGGGGAAGTTTTCTTTCCCACGAATAAACCAAACCATTCTTCCGTTCGAACGCCTCCACTCCCTGCTGCTGCCTTAATCCTGCTAGGCGATTAATCAATCAGCACAACACACGGAGACTAACCCCCAACATGACCATCCTGCCGATACAGAGTAAGGCTTCACTAATTCAATGCCATTTGCCATGTTTCTATCGTCTGTCCTTCGTTCTTCAACCATTCCAGGCGTTGAGTCCTTGCAGATGGTAACGATTGTTCCACTTTTGCACACACATACGCTCACGTCTCTTACGAGTAACAAGAGAGAGAAAGAGAGAGAAAGAGAGAGAAAAATGTATCCTGCCATACCTACTTGAAATGCTTTTGGATGCTACAAGAAGAAAAACGCAGAAACACTGACTGAAGGATACCTTTTTTCCACTCCAAACCGAAGGATGCGCTTTTTTCTCTATCCTCTATTCATCGTAAATATGTCCTACTCACAGCTAGTAAAGAGGAGACTTTTTTTCTGCTTCGCTTTTACTACCTCACGTTGAGGACACACACACACACCCACAAAGACGCGCTATGTCACGGTTAATAGCATGCAAATTGAGAGCGCTTCGCTAATGAATATCAAGAGTCGTCGAATCATAGTTACCGACGGACCATCGACACAGCGCCCTCACTCTCGCCAATCACACCCTGACGACCTTATGCCGCCTGCTGCTGCTGCTGATGCCGCTGTTAGTCGAAGTAGCTTCATCGTTTGACCAAGCGAGCGAGTACGCGCGCGAAAAGACGTTTGACAGAAAATTATGCCATAAACATACCACTTTTTTCTGTCCATCCCCGCTTATAGTGTCCCCCGTTAAGGGATTGGGTGTTGAAACATCTTTTCATGAATAAATTGCTCAGCATTACTGAATTAGTTTGTCTAACGGTTACTGTCGCCGGCGCTCGTACCGATTCCTGCCCTTTTTTTCGTGGCTTCGTTGACGACGGTGCGCCATCAAGGGGAAGTGGTCCGCACATAAAATGGCCATCGTTTCGTTTTATTTCGTGTACGCGCTTCTCCGAGACCAGAAAGGACGCCCCCTTTTAAGTACTTCCGGTGGGTTTGGGAAGATGCCAACGGGAAAGAAAAGAATGAAGAAAAGAAGGAGTGTATCGTTATTTATAAGCTATGCATTTTTGCTTCGTTTGACATTCACATTTATGCGGCCAAGATGGGGAAGAGCGAACCGTTCTGTACCGAGTGTGAAAGTCCTTCCAAGGGCGTCGTGACGGATGGATGGAAATTCCGAGACTCTCGATGGAGTTTGGAATGCAAAGCGCTCATCGAAGAAAATGTCACCCTTGTGCGTTCTTGTCAGCTTCGAGTCGTGGTATGAAGTGTAAATTAAGTGCGCAAATTCCCGATGACATTGCTCTGAGTTCTCCGTATCCTAGCCCAAGCTCGACAGTTTGGGGAAAATGTAATTAATGTTTATCGAACGTTATCCTTGCGCCGAACCGAACGTCTTGCTACGGTGTCTCCACGAACTTGGGTACGGAATAGTTAGTTCCTGGTTTGTTTTTCCACCACGCGACCGGTGCGATGGTGCGCCTGTTTATGTCAACGTGCGTATCCTTTGATGTAGCTATCAGCCGAAGACGGTGCATCATTGCGCAATTTGCATTTCGCCGTTGACTGGCGCTCGTCTTCCTAATTTGTATGCTAAATAGTGAGCTTGCTGCGAAATCTGCAACATAATTAGCGAATCTCGCTGGATGCATTAAACTTTATATGGCTTTGAGCTTCAGCTGCCGAATCGCACCGACAGTTGATGGTTGCAAATGTGGTTGAACGGCAAATATTGTACTTGCGGGACATTAATTCCTGCTTACGCTTACTGGATGCTGGATAAAGTTAATTGTCGAACGAGAATTTTAATCACAACCGGAAACTGTCAAACGAACAGCAAAGCTTTTTAATTTGTTCCCTTTGTTTACCACCATTATCACCTTTCTGTGCTACAACAAACAGAATCAAATGGTGAATTACACTGCTTTGTGCGAGATTTTTTTCATCAACACAAAGCGAGCACATCCTTTACCCGACCCCGGGTATTAAACTAATTACTTTCTACTCAACCGAGGCACCCTTCAATTTGCTCTCAAAAGCCACATCCGCAGCAAATGTAATCTATTTGAAGAATTGTGCCGCACACACACACACACGTATTACCCCAACATGCTAGCTTCTCTCGAAAAACCACAACCTCGTCTTTGGGCGGATTTTGATCCATTGCACAAGGCCTGGTCCGATGCGTCGATATCGTTATTTTAAAACCTTTCGTTCTTTCCCTTGAAAGCAGGACAGGCAAAAATCACTTTTTCTCGGTAGAGAACTTGAGGTTCACGGGCTCTACATTACGCTTTCGGAAGAGTGCGAGCTTGATCAGGTGGATCAAAACTTCTTCCCGGAAGTCTTCTACCCGATAGAGGGACCACCCCAACGGACCGAACGGATGTCGACATCCTTGTGAACGATCGAACTCACCGGAAGCACACACAGCGGACGCGATGCAAAAGCCCATCCTGACTTCTCGCCTGTCGGATGGTAGAGAGAATAAATTTTCATTATATATTATCGCATTAGACACGTGTCAGACCGGGCAGGAGCTTACATCGGTGTTTGTCTGCACGTCCCTGCGGTTCGGGGGACCGGACGGACCCCATTGGACAGGGTGAGAACATGTTCTGATGTTCTAGCACGTCGTATAAACGACGAGTTCCGAAAGTAAGGATTCAAAACCCCTGCAAGTGGGAAGATATGTGTCACTACCAACTAGAACTACCCTGGGCAAAGCGGTGGTCCACGGCACACAGCACCAGCACTAACCAAGAACCGAAAATTCGACCAAAATGCGACACTGAACCCGGAGTGTCCCAAACCGACTGACATTTAAATTATAACACAAGCGAACGTTTCGCTGAAACTATTCTCCATGTCCCGGAAACACGGTACCTAGTGAGTTTGTATGTGTGTGTGTGTGTGTGTGTGATTACACGCGTGAACATCGGTTCCGGTACACGAACACCATTTCACCGTCCACGGTATCTGCCCCCAACACGGGTGGAACCGCAAAGCTGCAAAAAGGACGCAAGTTCCTGTCGTGCCGAATGGTCGCATTAGGGGGACAGTAGCGCGCTCATCTGCTCAGTATCTCCGGCCGGCCGACTGTACCCGACGACTTCGACAAACTTGATCCAATGCGTGGCGCGCGCGACCGGTGGTCACGGTCGTAAATGGAAAATAATTAAGTAAGAGGCAACCCATTGCCAAGCGCCCATTTCCGTCCAACCGACCGGGTTCCGACCGACCGCCCGGGCGTAAAAACCTCCAATGCAATTAGTTGCAAATAATTACTTTATCTTATTTACTCTAGTGTTTATTTCTTTGTGCTTTTTTTGTCTGTTTGTGGGGAAGTTTCGTTTTTTTCTGTTGCTGGTGCCCGACTGCCGACATATTGGGGTCGGATGTTTTGTTTCTTTTCGGGTGAAAAACGCAGACATTCTCGACCCTGGAGTTTGGGGGTTCGTGCTTTGTGAAACGGCGGAATACAGAAAAAACGCTCACTCTTCACCGCCATACATTGGCAGATTTCGACGGTCATAGCTCCCCCACCAAAAGTAAAGCCATTTGTTCGTGGAAATTCGACCAACATGGTTGAGTTGCGATAAGCGCATCATAAGCGCAGGAAACAACCGTGCCGGGGAAGATGTGAGCCAAATTAGTTCCATTAGGCTCGCTTGCTGCCCTCGTCCGTCGTCTTTGGGGTTGTTATTTCGCCGCGCAGATAATGTTCTCGTTTCTCGGGAAGTTTTTACAAAGCCCTATTTTCGGTACAAATTATGGGTCGTGGAGGAAAAAACGTAAGAAAACGCAAAACCACAAACCTCGTTGTCCTCGGCCAAGCCGTAGAGGGCGAGAATCTTAAGCATCAGTTGTTGCGATGTGATTTAAAAGCTCGTTTTTGATGTGAGCGAACAAATTAATGATGTTTTTACGAGCAGATTATGTGTGTAAAGATTTAGCTTGGGTTTTTTTCGCTTTAGGTGCACCATTTCTAAGCTGCTTTCTGACATGAACAAACTCATTAGTGGACGATTTCTTTGCTGGCAGGATGCCGCTTACTTTGGAAGAGTGTTATGGAATGTTTATGTGTTTATAATCATGCAATCTCTTATTAATTACACTATCTATTAGTTGATTATGCGTAAACTCACTTGATGTATCCTTCATTTGTCCATTTTTACAAACAAATTGCTTACAATTCTTCCACTTTGATCACTTGATTCACGTACACTTTCTTTCGACTAAACATAAACATCTGCTCCAGCTGTCACAGCATCTTCAGATGAGGATCGAGCTGTGTATATAATAGTGGGTTCACTACTTAACGGCCGTTACTAGCGTTAGCGGTTGCATAATTGAAAAATAAACTTTTTCAAAAGTTTCTGTTCTTCTTCGACATTGCTGGGATGTTTTGCGATTAATTCTCTAATAGATTTCGTCATGCATGATGAGCTTAAAGATGCAAAAGATGATTGTTACTGGCGCCTTCAGTAGATCGTTGCGAATTATTGATAGCCCGATCAACATGAACCCTCTCGGGTCATTGATGTATGTAAATAGTCGAATGTCCTATCAATCGTTTGAATATCCCGTTCAAACATGCCTGACTATGAACTACTATGGGTCTATGAAAAACAATGTCTTTCTTGTACATGTTCTTTAGTCATTACGATCCCTGGGCTCATCAATCATTTCAACCTCGATTTTTTTCATCAACTACCGGGATATTTTAACTTGAGATGTGTCTTCTTCATTCGGGGAATATGATCATAGTACAAACAAATGTTCCGACGTAGTATTTCAGCCATAGTTGCTCCCAATCTACTAACTAACCGCAGACAGCTTTTTCTCGACAACACTCAGACAGATTTGATACACCAGACAACGCGCAGGCGAATGGCTCTAATCTATTAAAGAATCAATAAAATACCAAACACCTCAAGTGTTAACTTCATTCACTAACAATTCTTGACACCGTTTTACGACCACTACACCGCGCATATATCCGTTCTGTCATCGAGCGACACCACACAGCCATCAACCGATATATAGTCCTCACTAAATCCAAAGAAACAGCGCTCTAAGGACTTCTTGTGAGCGCCGAAATGCCACCGCGCAAGAAACACAACCAATTGCACCGATTGCAGTAGCACACCGTAAAAGGGCTAAACTGCAGCTCAAGCACTATCACACCATTACGACCAACTCGTCCACCTTCGGGGGAGAGCGCATTGTAATCTCATAAATTGTTCATAAATTCACTATGGTGCCAGTCGAGGAAAAAGAAAACGGACTGGGAGCGACTGGGCGAGTTTATTTTGCAATTCCAAAGCCAACGAAACAATGGGCCGCCGATGCCCCCAAGGAAACGGAACGAATCGTGAGGCTAAAGTGGCCATAACCGAAACAGCAACAATCCGTTGTGTTCTCTCTCTTTGGGCACTTGCCACCGTGTTCCTATAAACCTGACGACACACACACACACACATACAAACATTCAGAAGCGTCGACTCGACTTCGCCCCGAAGGACACTTGATCGTTGGTCCTGGCGTTCCGGCGCGGCAATGATTTCATTCCGTTTGTATCGTCGCGGACTTCACGGGGGCCATTGTGCTGTTCCCGATGCTCTCCGTACGTTCGCATCGGAAAGGCACATAAATAAGGACAATCAACAATGCACTCCCGTGTGCTCCGGCAGCCCGTTTTGCTGGCTACTAGCCGGCACCCGAGTCGTGCTTGTCTTCGGGAAGGGATTAATAATTCAACAAGACTTTACACCTTTCTTTGCACTCGGGTGTGTGCACACAAGGAGTCGCCTCTCGAGCGGACGAGCCACAACATCTCCGTTCTTTTATGTTCTTCCGTTCGCTGTTTGCAGAAATGTTCCCGGAGGACTTCATTCCCGCGATTTGCAATATACGGGAGGAATGGCCACCTGTTTTTTTTTTAGTTTGAGAAATAAGCTACTTCTGATCATCAGAAGGGGACAGTGTTCGCTCTCACGCAAAAGCCTTGCAAACATTCTTCCGCTTAAGCACAATTTATGAAGTGTTATAACCGGAGCTGAAAAATATGTATGGCCACCATAAACGAATCCCATTTCTCATCACTGGTTGTTGCTGCTGGTTGCTCTGGTGCAACCGGTGCACCACACTGCAGGTGTCCATTCTTAAAGTTTGAAATGACGAATATTTCATTAAACGATAACAATCACTCCCGGCAGCTTGCTCGGGTGGCCATTGTTCATCATTGCTCAAGCAGTCTTGTTGCTGCTGCGCCGGCTGCCGGAGTATGCAACTGGTGGAAGCAAGCGTTCCTCTTCTTCCTCGACTTGCTACACCCGCCATTGTTATTCAAGTAAATTGGAAAAGCTTCTTCTGTTTTCCATACTCAGAAGTGTTTTCCCCGGCAAATCCATCCACCGCTTTCCGAGTTTAAGAGCGTTTGGCGCAATCGACCGCCACGGAAAACTCCCGGCCCGGGCCGAGTTCGGAAGTAATTTATTAGCCGAGCCACAAGACTGAACACTCACACTCGCATGTCCCGAAGTGCAGCAGCAGCAGCAGCAGCAGCGCCAACACGCAAACGAGTGTAATTGTTTCCGAACAAGGAAAATATTTTCCTAGCACTCGAAAAACGGAATCGGCAAGCATCATTGTCGGGATGTTATAGAACAGCGCGCCAAACTAATCCCTGCGTGACGCTTCTCTCGCTCTCCGGCACCCAAGAGCTCCCTGGTTCCGGGTTACTTCCCCGTCTTTGTATGTCTCCTTTATCTGCATCTTTAACTCTTTGTTTTTTCTTCCCTGGAGCATGTGGGCGAGAAGTGAGGGTGGAGCTTTGTGTTTTCTTGATAGGATTTTACACCTTTCCACGGTCGCTACGCCTTCCACGGTGGTCCACGACAGTTCGTGCGCTCATTTGGTAGAAAACTTTTTGCAAACGGCTTCGGCGAAGAATAATTTAACTTTGTCAAAAGGGGTTTTACATGTCTACTGGCGTTCGCATTGGTGCAATCGTTGTGCTCCGTCGCTTCAACTCAACCTTGTCGATGGTGGTTGAACGCTTTCAGGCGCGTCAAGTTAAAAAAAAACCGACGTGTGTTGCTAGTTTGGACCCCCAGTCCAAGGCCGGTTGGTGTTGATGACGCGGAAGAACAATATGGCAAAAAGCGTGCAAGTAAATTGCTCTCACACATGCTCCCGAAATATGTGTCCTCTGGGTGTGACTTTCGTCATTGCGAACAGTGCTTGAAGGTGCGCCCCCTTAAAAAAACTTGAAGGGGTTTTTTTCTGCACGAAACGAACACGGTTCGATAAGTGTCTGGGAGTAGAATGTTGGAGAAAGAGAGACAAATTTAAACTGGCGATTACAAAGTTGCTTCAAGGAAACGGCACTGCCGAACGGTTGGATTGTGGCGCAGTAAACCCGTGGGTGACAATGCGGGAAAAATGTAAAAACTTGACGTTTTCAGGCTTTCCTGTGAACTTAACGAAGCAAGCGCGAATATTCTACCAAAGCACACTGTATTCGAACGAATCCAACACATACTTCCCAAACCCTTAACTCGTCTTGTGAGACTCCCTTCCTCATGGGGGAAGCCGTCTGACGTTGGTGGATCCGGTTTTGGAGCTCGTTATTCTGTGTCATTCTTCTGTGAGCAACTACCAAGAGAACGTAAGAATGCTTCCTCACAGGTCTGTCCTGTGCGAGCGTATTTTTAGGACTCGTCAAGGACATTAGCCGTGTCACGTGTGAATGGTACACACTTTGCATACTTTTAGGCGAATTATGTTGTATCCATATCTTATTTCTTTATTACTAAATTTGTTATCAAATTGTACGACACACTCTGTTCATGTGTGCAATGGTCCAATACTTTAGTTAACATTTAGAATTTTGCGTTGCGTTTCGAGCACCTGCTTAACCTAGATACTGCCTAGCCGCACCGTTGCAGCTTGTCTCTTAAAATATACATCCATCCTCCACAAGAGTTCCCACCGCCGACGCATTCGTTTTATCACACACACAGACACATGAAGCTTTACATCGCTGCCGCCCGATCTAGCCGGCATACGTCTGCACAAGCTTGTTCCATTCCGATGGGAAATTTCGCTGCAAATGGGCGAGCGTTTTTTTGATCTGGTTCATCTCCACCGGCGTACACTGGGGACAGGCACCGCGCAGTACGAACGGTGCTAAACCTGTGGAAGAAAATAAAAATAGACAGTTAATGACCGGAGGTTTTTGGAGAAAACGAAGATGCTGCCAACAAGTAGAATAAATCAGCGAATCTATTAACTTTTGAAAAGAGTATCCCATCCCACAACAGCACGACAGCGACGGCGGCCATTGATTGCATAAATAATGCTGCGATGCCGTTTCGTCGACCGTTTGTCAGCTGCAATCGCACCAAACCGCTTAGTAATGGTCAGTGCCCATCGTTCGGGCCGATTACAACACCCGCGGAACTGGCGGAAAACACAATCTGTGGAATCAATTAGATTTTAATTGAAGATTTAATTACACATTAATGGCGAACAGTTTCTCCGAGTGAAAAACCATTACCACCGACGGTGTGCGCTCTGCTTGAGCTTTGCGCCTGAATAGCTGCAATGTGCGAGATCATGCACAGTCGGCGTTCGGGTGGGACGTTCGTTCGCTCGTTGACTGTACAACAAGCACAAAAACAAAGCTCGGCATGGAAGTAAATCGATCGATTGCAAACATCTGCCACACCATTTATGTTTAATCTCGCAAACAATCTTCACCCCCCCCCCCCCCCCCCTCGTGTTCGTTGTGTGTGTGGGG